>NAGG01000686.1:0-62793 GCA_003031705.1 Calonectria naviculata
CCCCGAGCCCCTCACCACTGCCCAAGCCTGTCCCCAAAGCCTGTCCCCGGTGCAAATTGAAATCTGTCCTGCGTCTCGATTCCACTCTATTTTTCTTTTGCCGACAAGTGGGGTGGGTGAGTGAGCCACTCTCCCGGTCACTTAGTCCGGCCTGTCGACTGGCGGCGGCGGCTGTCAGCGTGCCTCCGGGTCCTCCCGGCGTGGGCAACTGGATAAAGACTCTTCATGGCAAGTCTGGATATGGGCATCGCCAAACTGGCAGGTAGACGCTCAGCTACTATGCACGTCATGGTTGATCCCGGATCCCGAACACGACCGTGACACCAGACACCAGGCTTCAGATCAGACACACCAGAGCACAGCACAGGTCAGGCCCGGTCCGGCTCCTCAGGTCCTGTTCCCTCTCCCGGCTATTCAACCATGCGTTGCGCTGCTGCATATAGGCCACAGGCGAGCAAGTCGTGTGTGTAGGTCTCGAGTTTTGCTGCAGGAACCGCCACTGCGCGCCCGTCCACGAGACCCTTTTCCCCTCCGGCTCTGTCCGAGTTGGCACCACTCCCGCCCCCGTCGTGTCATCAAACTCCTTCTATCCGCCCACGACCCCGACACGGCGCGTCCTGGCCTACGTCTTGCTCCGCGTCTTGGCCCTTCGGAGGATGCCCGGGGGTGTCGTGACCTTGGTTCCCCGCGGCGGCCCATCTCACCACTGGCCTCGACCGATACCTGCATCGAACCCTCCCTAACGCCATCTGCCAGGGGTTTTGGCCATGCAAGGTCAACGGACTTTGCTCCCCGTCGATCGCGGTTCTCGTGCTCATTCTCCCCGGTCTCTGTCCTCGGTCACGGCCTGTGTCTGTGTCGGTGACTGGGCCAGTCGTTCTTGCGCAGACAGCTTTGCCCGCCCGGCATCAGGGACGTGGGGTCCCCGCCGCCAGCTCGCAACATCCTCACACCGCCTTGCGGCTCCACGACCTTTGTTCGGCAGCTCGCCGCCCGTTGGCAGATGGGTCCGTAGACGAAGCCGAATTTGCCCGCTTGGGAAATCCGGCATGTAAATATTACCGGAGCCTCGTGTTTCGACAAAAGAAAGTAGTAGCCAGCCGCACCTTGCTGAAACTCCAAGTATTGGCCCGAGCTCTCGTCGTCGCCGTTGGCGAGGGTGGTCCTGCTGCAACGCCTCTCATGTTGAACCCGTCGGAAGCTGCTGCCGCTTATCACTGCTGGTTGATCTCGGTCGTTGATTGCGACGCGGGCGTTTTCAATTCGAAGACTGATGTGGTGATTTGATCCGCAGCAAGGCCTGCTCGTTTTACTTTGTTGAAGGAACACCAAATCAAGGACCACAGAGGCCCACGATTGCTGAAGACCTTGATGGAGCTGCTGTTATCGCGATAAGCACTGTCTTAAGCGCTCTTACATCATTACTGACCCATCTGCGCGCCCCTCCATTCTATGTAGGACAAGTCAGTATAACTTGCATCTTGCTTTCACCTTATCGGATAAGCCTGCTGTGCATCTTGCACTGGCTAGAATGCTTCCTCACCGCGATAAGGTCAGCAGGTACAAAGAGTTTTTTCTGACACGTCGTAATTACGGGACACTTGCTATTGCGCCGAACCACGTCAAATACATTAACCGCAGCTGTCCTCGTGACCACTCACCTCTCCACTATCATTTCACCGGTCCGATCGCGGCCTCACCGAGAGCTCACGACACATTTCATTATCGGCTAAAGGGGAATCGCTGATGGCACCACGGTCACGAAATATAGGTAAGAGCAAGGACCCCAGCGGTGACGCGGGTATGTCTGTAGGTTTGGTGATAAGCTCGGCCTGCTGACCAGAACATGCCTGATTTTCTCGTGAGACTTCGTGTTTTTTGCCCTGTGTCTTGTGCTGAAGAAATAAGCACCATTGGTTATGCACATTTATTAACTCATAATATTTGGCCGTCGAAGATGTGTGCGCGCAGCTTGGTGGAGTTGGTTTGCCTCGTTGCCTCCATGCCTGAAATTATACTGCTCTGATATCCAAACTTTTCACTGCGAATAGTACCACAGCGCGAAATTTACTGGAATAGCAATGAATCAATTAGACATTGGTGTGGCCGGAACTAAATTAAGCCTTGATTATACTTGAATGGACGAACAATACGAAGCAGAGAAACCCCCGAGTAATTTTGAGTTGCAGTGTAGAGAACCCGACATCGTTTCCCACTTCTAGAAGCCAAATCTCAAGGACTAGCTGGACAATATATAATGCTAACATATTGCGAGAACACCAACCAACATAATATCTTCGTCGCCCGCCGCAAGTGGTTATTGGAGATTCAGTCCTGTTTAAGGGGCTAAGTGTGCCTTACATTGTCAACATGCGTTCGAAAAGCCATACAGTACATACAAACACAGAGTAAATGTTTGTGAATGTGAAATGCCTCACTTTAGAGCTGTTAGACAGAAAATTCATTGATTTAAATTGGTGGCATTGAGGTATTGGCTCAATCGTCAAGCTGCCATGCTTACACTCACAATAGTGATAATCGGTTTAATGTGCTTTACCCTGGAACCCTTTGGTCCTGGCATTAGAGCTTACAGACATCAATTCAGTATGATGAGACGAGTCGGTTTTATAGGACTGATAGGCTGGGTGAATGTTGCACTTATGCGTTTCGTAGCAGGTGACCAGGGGTGAGAGATCAGCACGTGCAATGCCTGAATTTCGAACATAGGAATGCTCTTTCATCGATCTAACTTACTAGAATAATATGAACATTAGCTCACATCTGAAATATTTATTCATCCCATCATTTTGTAAATGTGATGTCATTTTCACGGCCCTGCATTTGAGGCCCTTTGCTTCACTTGCCATCCCTCCCCCCCTGTCTGCTTGCCTAAACAACACTGATATTGTTCAGGCTTAGGTCGGACCAATGCGTATCAAGTAGAATCGGGCATTTTACAAAGACAGGTGGTGGTGAGTACAAGTATCCTACCGGAGGCTGTTTGAGGCGAGCAGTTGCATTTAGTTGGATATGGACAGCCGGTATGCCTGTATGAGCCACCTGCGGCCAAGTATGTCTGTGATTAATGTAGTTTAATTAATCCACTCTGAGACAAGTTTGAGACCTTTTTTATAACAACGTGGCTATGGCGAAACATATATATATATACATCTCCAGGAGGACTGCCTTCTTTATTTACCGTAGGTATTGATTATGTTTCCCTTTCGAACTTGCATTCGGCTTTATTGGACGAGGATTTATCACTCCTTCCCCGCTCCTTGTAGCATATCACCAAAGAATTGGCACTAGTTCATAAAAAAAGCATGTAAGAAGATGGCCAAGACATCACATCACATTCGACGCTTCAAGTCCGTGTGATGTGACATAAAATAATTATGATCTTCTCGCATCCCGGAATAGCACTGAATCTGTTCGAGTGTGTCCTCGGGCTGTTTTTCGGCAACAAACGAGGGTTAGGAATTGATTCAGGCTGGACGGCTGAATTATGTTTAACCCTGAATTCTGTAAAGCAACCCAAACTGACCTCCAGGTATGAAGAAATGGGCAATCCGATATCCCTAGTTTTTCGCGTCCATCAACGGTTGGGCAGCTGTAATTTGCAATTGCTCTGGCATGTCAGCATGAATCGTGGGGTAATTTGATAGAATGTCGATTACAAACCCTTTCCAGTTGGCGCAACTTCATACTGTCTGGATGAGCAGGACTCAGCGCAGGATCTAACCTCTTCATTGATGTTCCATTTTCTTAGTCACGTATGATGTATGTCTTGCGAGGTAGGCATGCTATCAACGTGTCGAACCTTAAGGCGGCTTCCTCCGGCTGAGATCTCGTGTCAGGTTTTGATCATGGTTGTGATTGTGACTATGACGATTGAACGATACCAGATATGGGAAGTGATAGATTTCCTCCGAGATATGGCAAGGAAAGGAGATTGGAAGGGTATGTGATGATTTAACAATGCATTGATGGTTGCTGACCTGTATCTACTGCCACTTACCAAGTACTTGTACTTAGAAGCAAATATATATTCATCGCATCATCCTTCTGAAAGCCAGAGCATCTCTGCAAGAAAGATTCTGCGATTTCTTATACCGTACCATATCATCCTCGGACACCAACTATACACCATGGCCACCTCAGTGAACGTGCCCAACCTAGCCGACAAGGTCGAGAAGACGGCTATGAGCACTTTCAACCAAAATGTGAAGCCATACCTCGTCTTTACGGCTGCTCCTGCTGATGGCCACGCCGTTCCCACCTCGAGAATAGCCGCCGAGCTCATCAAGCGTGGCTACGAGGTCACATTCATCTGCGGCGAGCTCTATGGGGAGATGCTGAAGCGCATCGGCGCTGAGTTCGTGGGCACTGGGACGACTATGAGCCCGGCCGCATTGATGGAATACAGCAAAATACCGGCTGGGTTACCCCGTACCTTGTATGCCATGAAGCGCTTCACCCTTGGCGACGCCCCTAAGCATTGGGAGGTGTTGAAGTCCCAGCTCGAGCGGCTGCGCGCCGAAAAGCCCGGCCGTGAGATCGTGGTCGTCACCGAGACCTTCTTCCTGGGCGCCGCTCCGCTTGTCCTCGGGGGCCCGCTGCCCAAGGGTTTCGATGTAAGACCCAAGGTTATCAACCTCCAAGTGATGCCGTACCTGGGCACGAGCATCGACGCTGCACCAATGGGCACCGCTCTGCCTCCCGATTCTACGGAATCAGGCCGAGCCCGAAACCAAGCCCTCACTCGGATGATGATCATGGGACCGTTTGCTGAGGTCCTCGCCGAGCAGGCCAAGACATTCATGCAGATGGGCTGCACCAAGGAGCTTTCGCTTGACACCCCGATGCACCACTGGATGCTCATGTACGACAGAGTGCTGCAATTGTCTCCTCCAAGCGTCGATTACCCCCGCTCCGACCTACCTTCACACGTGGTTTTTGCCGGATGTCCCACCCCCAAGCCCGTGGCCGCCGATTACAAGTACCCGCAGTGGTGGGATGAGGTGACCCGGGGCAACCGCAAGGTTGTGGTGGTGACGCAGGGCACCGTTTCCATCGACTACAGCGACCTCTTGATTCCAGCCATGACGGCGCTTGCCGACCGGGATGACGTCCTGGTTGTTGCGATCCTCGGGCAGCGCGGAGTGAGTCTGCCTGAAGACGTCGCCATCCCCTCCAACACCCGAGTGATCGACTACCTGTCCTACGACGCGGTGCTGCCGCACGCCTCCCTCTTCGTCATGAACGCCGGGTACGGAGGGTTCCTCCACGGAATCACAAACGGCGTGCCAATGGTGCTGGCTGGCGAGACCGAGGATAAGGGCGAGGTTGCGATGCGCGGCGGCTGGAGCGGAGTGGCTGTCAACCTCCAAACGGGGCAACCCAGCTCAGCTGCCGTGCGAGCTGCCGTGGACCAGGTCCTGGGCGACAAGCGCTTCAAGGCGCGGGTGGAAGAAGTGCGCCGGGAGAATGAGGCCCTCGGGGTGTTTGATGTGGTAGAGAGGGAGATCTTGTCGCCTCTGGCTATGGCGGCCATCTAAATAATTGGCGACATGTTGCGCTGGCAATGGACAATAGGCCAATGGGCCCAAAGTATCTACTAAGTAAATGCATATGATCAATGGCTTCACTCAATTTTGGGAATGTTGATATTTCATCACACCCCCAATATACAAAATACTACCCTCCGACGGGGGCGTACACTCAAAAGGGACGTAAGATGACCTTAAACAGCATAAAGCTCACAAAAAACACATGCTCAAGTATTTAGCTCAATACCATCTTCAAACGTCGATCAAGCCAAGCGGTCGACCATGTTTCCAATTAGTCAATCTCATATACTCATAAATATTTGCTTCCTCACTCTGGCTTCTGTTTTCGCCTTGTGTGACTCCTGGTCACTTCATAATCACCCATCCTGTGACGTGATCGGCTTTCTGTACATCAAAGCCATGGACAGCATAAAAATTTGCAGTCAAAAATCAAACGCCCGTTCTAATAAAGCTCCTAGCCTTTGTTGACCCCTTGGTCACTTGTCCTGGCCGCCGTCGTACACATCTCTAGTGACATGCCTCCTTCCATCCTTGGCGTGGATAGACGTTTGCAACGTACGCATGGCAACATACTATGCCGGGAATGCCCGAGAAAATATAGAGATCGTCCGCATGGAGAAATTTGTGGATGTGGTGCGCGCATGGCGAGCACGAGTGCGCCGTATTTGATGCTGGGCTGAATTCATAGAAACGTGAAAGGGTGGTCGACAAGTGTTGGAAAAGTCGATTTACCCTCTAGCGAGGTAGGATGTTATTATGTTATTGGTTGAGATTGATGCCACAAAAGGTTGAGCCAATTGATGTTCGTGATAAAGTGATGTGAGAAGAGGCGAATCAGATCCGTGTAAGATTATCATGGTTGTTGATTATCTTCGTATAGTCTCAAGTCGGCCTCGAATCTCGAGAAGGTCGACCGCTCATCCCTATGTACCTTCCTTATTAGCCCTGGGATGAATCCCAGATGCCCAACCATCCGATTCCTATCATTGTCGTGAGCACGTAACGTGGTTTGTCGTAAGAAAATACACAATCCCCCAAATATGTCGATACAAGACCTAGCCCACCAATATCAGCTGGACTAACCAAAACCCGTTGACTCCGGTTGCCGTCTCCGAGACGAGGTGTGTAAACAATCGAACCCAAAATAACGCCATCAAAGATCCGCCCAAGAGTACAACTCCATAGACCTTGTAAATCAGTCCGCTGAGCAACATAAAACTAGCCGTCGTCAAGTCTTTTGCTTCTTTCGATCAGCGCTTGTGTCTTCTTGCTCTTCGATGGCAGTCCGCTTAACACCTTGCACAAACGTAAAGTCGTCGCCGTCTAAAGCCGCTTCTTCTTCGTCAAGGTCGCCGATTCCCTCATCTTCCTCGGTGCACGTTTGGCACTCCTGATCAAATGCGTGCTCTTCGACCATGACGCCGTTGGAACACTCCCCGAAGGAGCCCTGGTTCTTTGCTTCCAGACACGAAAGTTCCTGCGAGAGCTCGGTCCACGTCTGCGCATCGCCGCAGCGCGTGCATGTTCCGGCAAATACGACCAGGCGACACATGATGAGGTGGATGTTTGGCGGTTGCGACCCGCGACTGTGCGATCGTGGTCTGATAGGTCGTTCTGGTGGGAAATGACTGGTGAAACGCAGGCAACGTGGGAAACGTGTGATGTCTAAAGGATCCAGAGGGATGAGCGTTGGCAGGTGGATAGATGACAAGGGCCCTGGGCGATCATGAGATACACCCAGAACAAGAGCAACGAACCTGTCGCCAACCCGACCCGGAAGAGAGACAGCAATCTGGGATGGATCTTTGGGTGGGTCAGGGTTTTTCAGAAGCCGTCTCAACCGGGGACAATTCCAAAGATGAATGTCGAATTAATCAGACCCCGCCCAGATGAAAATGCTCTCTTTCAGCAATTCAAGATGGAGGCGGAAGTGGGAGAGAGGGCCCCAAAGTGGGAGAAGGGGATGAGGGAGCTTTGACTCTGTGATGGAGAGATTGGCGTGGGCAGATGGGAACGGCGAAGTGCAGGGAAGCAAGGCCCAATTGACAACGACAAACAATAAAAGCCAGATCCAGGCCCGGGGCTAAGAATTTCGTGTCACCCACCAGTAGCAGTCCTGTCGGCTCACGAACGAACACGACCCTCGCTATTGCTCAGTTCTATCACCTCTCATATTTTACTGGGTGGCCCGGGCAGGAGTGGAGAGGACCGCCGGGGGAGCGGGAGGGAAGCCTGGTACTGAGCTGAGCGTCGGGATGCTGTTTGAGCCGTTTTCTGGTCTCTCAGGATCGTGCAGCGCAGTCTTAGATAGTACAGCAGGTGGTGGGGGGAGTGAATGTGGGTTGTTTCGAGACAGGCAAGTCCCCGGGAGATGCGACAGGCCGATGCAGAGCAGTATGTACAGCAGATTGGGGGGACGTGTTGACGCCAGGTCAATTGGCCAAAGGAAGCGAATGAGGATGGAGGGTGAAAGAGAGGACGAGAGAAGGTGTCCGAGAAGCAGAAATGCAAATCGGCGGGTTGGAAACTGGAGCTGAGGGGGCAGCAGATGATGGCTGAGGAGGAAAAAGGAAATAAAGGTGCCCAGGAAGCAAGGATGGCGGAAGGGCCATGGAAGAAGCAAAACAGGACGAGGAAAGAGGTGACGCCGCGAAAACGGACTCCCCCACGAAGCGCAAGCCTCATATGAACGTCGTCCACTCAAACCTCACCCTTGCAAATGGGCGAGCCACCAGCTTGCGACGCACTGCCTTAGTCGTTCAGGGCCAGATGGTCTCGGACGCAGAACCCCTCCCAGGCCCAAGCACTCTGCGCATCGCATGGCTCTGGTCAAGGCAAGGCCTTAGTAGCGCCCTGCGTGGCTCTCACGGCATCTCCACTGCCCTCGGCGGAAGACACCACCAAGACACCACCAGCACGCACCGCGCACCGTAGTCCCCGTGTGCCGTCCACTGACTTGCCTCCTCCCTAGCCTGCGCCTAGCCTCTCGCTCCGTCCTCCGCTCTCCGCTCTCCACTTGGCGGCCACGCTCATCACCTTCCGTCGCCTCAAGGCGTTCCTCCCGCCATCTCCCTCAGCTCTTATTTCCTTGAGCGCTCTCCAGTGCCGCGGCACAGGGAGAAGAAAAAAGAAAAAAGCATCAGCAATTCATGCCAGTATTAGCGTCTAACAAGGCTTGGTTCCACCCACGGCCATCTTGACGCTCCCAATCCCTGCTGCTGAGACCACAAGCTTCCCGCCGGTCCCGAAGTCAAGCTTTGCCACTTGATTGACGATGGCCACCAAATCCGCCCTTCGGCCCGTGGCCCAGCCCAGCCCACGCGCCCCGACGGCCGCCAGCGACGCTGATCTATATTGGACCAAGGCGTCCGCCCATGGCTCGGAGCCACGGCTGCTCCAGGCTATCCGCCTCGCCTACCCTCTCTCCAGCCGACTCATTCATCCACTGCACTCTTCGTCTGTTCTGGCAGCGGGACCGTTGTTGCTGAAACACACGAGACAAACAAGCTCACCTTAGGACGCCGTGTTTCACCCATTCAAGATAAAGTAGCAATGATCAGCAACGGCCTGCACCCTCCTTGAGCCGATCCGATCTGCCCTGCTGCATTGCATATGCACCGGACCTCATGCCCATCGTCAATGGCACGGGCTCTCACACCCACTCCTCCACACCATCCATCACTCTCCTGCCATCCTTTGCCACACGTTGGAGGAGCAAATCCATCGCGCCCGTTGGAGCTCATGCAGGTGTCGCAGCCAATTGCCGTAGAATCTAACCACCAGCCCACATTCCGAAACGGTTTTCGCTTTCCTTTCCGAGCGGCACCTTGCGAGATAGCTTCGCCAATGAGCTCCCATCGGCCTGAAGTAATCCTCGACGTCCTGGCTCGGCCGTGTTCGCTCGCTAAGCGGTCTCGATCCCCTTCAGCCGTCATGAGAGGACACTGGTCGCCGTCTAGCGTTCACCGGCGCCGTTCTTTGTGGGGTTGCCTCGGGCTTTTTGACATTGCGGTACTTGGCAGCGATGCGGACAGAGGCTCATGGTTGGCTGAAGGTCGAATTATGCAATGACCGGACACAACGCCACCACCCCATCATGCATTAAGATGGTCATATTTCGCCTATTCGAGTACAGTTATACTCTGAGTCTCGAATCGCACCGCTCCGGGGTTCTTGGCTGGATCAATGGCCTTTCAACTCGAGCTGAATTGTCAGTCAAATACGCATAGTTACAGGACAAATTCCTCCAAGCCTAAAAGCAACCTGACTTGAGATTACAAAACAGAAGGCATCCCCAGAACAGAATAACTAACCACTAATTTGCAGGGGTAGTTAGCCGACAAGCACTCCACCTGGCCTTGTTCCCCGTCGTTCTGAGCCTCCTCTAAAATGCCGACAATAGACAAAACCCTGGTAGAAGCTCGGATCATTTCATGACTGGGGTGGCAGATCATGTTGTCGGTGTTAAAGACAGCCTCCTCCGACTTGAGGACTTGAGCTGGCGTTATGAGTCCATGCCATCTTGACCCTGCAATTACGATTCGCCAATATACACCTAATATGAAAGAAACCGCATCATTTTTGCCGAGGTAAAAAAAAATAAAAAATTAAATAAAAAATAAAATAAAAAACTCTTGGTCGTCTCACGTTCCACAACACCACCCCATGGCATCAAATGCATATTGGCCCAGATGTGACGTAGCGATTGGCTTTCACCAAGATTCGTTCAAGGGTAAATGTACAGCTCTATGAAATTAAAATGTTGGCAAAGGGGTGGGAACGCATTGACCCCTTGCCTTCCTATGCTGCGCATCAAGAGGTCTCTAGTGGAAGCATTCCACGCCTGTCATAGCGAGATTCGATTAGTATTTATCATAATGCTACTGCCAGGGCACCTTCTTGAATTGTACACTGAGCCCTCGACCAAAAATAGGTCAAGCCGCGGCTAACAAACTCCTCGGTAGCAAAAAGCCAAGATTATGGTTGCCAACTAAAAGGCCGCCGTGGTTTCGAAATCCTACATTAGCGGCTTTCATATCAATTATCGTACCAGTCTACGAATCATGCCATCATTGAAATCCCGTCCAATACAAAATTGTCAATGAATTCGGTTCGGTCTATCCTACTAGATTGATAAAAAGTTAAACCATTAGTTTACACAATAATCAATACCCAGACGTCATATTTCCACGTAGAATTGACGAAGGTAGTTTAACTCGATTCGTCGTGATAATACCCAGAACGAGTGCGAATGTCAAGCCTGAGCTAGAAACTAGAGCCAGTTTGTTCGGAGCACACTCATATTCTTGTTCACAACAGAACAAGTTTAGAAAGCAGCTTCGGGTGAACTGGGGAAAGCATCGATACATCTCTCCCGGGGGGGTTATGGGACTACGGCCGCTTGCCACAAGTCAAGAAGCACCCAGGCCAAGGAAATTCTGCCTCCACTAGCAGATGTTTATTTTTCGCTCACAACTCTGTGTGATGAATACGACGGTAATTGTGGATTACATGTTTTTCCTAACACGTGGCAACCAATTGCGAGGCTGGAATCTCACTCAAACTTCTGAAAATGGAAATAGGAGAAGTGAACAAGTCTTGGGTAAGCATTGCCACCCCATCATTCTACGTGGTGCCTGGCCGCCATTTGAGATATTGGGTTTTGGAATTGAAGGCATACCTTCTGATTGTGGCGTTTTAGATTTTCTTTCATTAATGTATATAACATGACGTTTTGCAAGGTCCTTGGGTGCAATGACGATAAATGTTGTAAAATGAGGTGCCAAGAATCTGGCAACGCCAGTGTCGGCTCTCAATACGTCGACCTCACTATTTCTTTCACAAAGGGACATGATATTAAATAATGCTTTGCAATGTCGACGTAACTAATCTAAACTAATCTTCTTTTATGTTAGGTTATTTGCACCGGTTTATTTTATTCCTTTATTATATTTAGCGGGTGGCCCGCCGCAAGGTGTTGTCACACGTTCGGCTCGTTATTTTTTATTCCAGAAGTCACCAAAGCGTATGGTCATCAGGTGTTATGAGAACTCCATAAGTCTAGATGTCTTTTTCTAAAATCAGACTGATTGAAGCATTAAATAACAAGACAATCGGGAGATTTCCCAAACTTTTGTGGTGAAATTCATCAAAGAAACAGCCAGCGGCTTAACTACCTCCGTTCAAAACATTACGGAAGAATTAGTTATAAACGCACAGCCGCAGCGTTTTCATCGCCTTCAAAACGAGTCGCTAAAATGGGTCAGGTATTTCGTCCTTCTTTATTACCATTAGAATCTGTCGTTGTTGTGGCGAACGTCGAGAAGACATCACCCTAAGAAAATCACCAATTCAGCAGCCAGCAGGCCGGATCTTGCAGATCGCGAGTGCTCGGTTCGTATCAGTGAAAGCCAAAAAGTGATCTGAGCTTCGGTCAGCCCTATGGGAAACCCGATTCTCGCCTCCACCGGGTAAACAAAAAGTCGAAAGCCGCATCCGTATAGACCGCTCGCCAAGGAACTCTCTCGCATCATGGTCAATGCTCCTGACGAGGGATCTCAACCCCTGCCTCACGTGTCGGTTCGTAGCACCTTGTATGGATTGAGACGCCTGGCAGGATTTTGATTTCTGCTAGGCTCACTTTCGGGACGAACATACGGGGGTGGCAAGATAGTCGTAATGCGTGGTGCGATCCAGGAATTTTATCAATACTTTGGTCACAATGCTTGATGTTTATAACGGAACGTTGCGGAATGATTGCTCGAGTAGAGATACCACTCATCTCTGGCATCTGACGGCGCTGAACTAGTCGTAAACCAGCCGGCTGCGCCAAGAACTGCATCTTCTACGCTCCATTCAAAACATTCACTAGTCAAGCTCAGTCGAGTTAACCATGAAGACATGTATATCGATAGCCTAAGCAGCCATAATTCCATCAGATTCACAGAAAGAAACAACATTCAAGAACAACTACATTGATTTTGTACGAGTGGAAGAGTTATATACTTCAACTAAGTAACCTCAATCACTTCAATTTCCTTGTTTCTTTTCCCCAACTCCTATCCCACCACCAAAATATCGTGGAATCCATTCCCTTTCAAAATGGTAGACAAGGAAGAAATGTCTTGGGAAAGCCTGGACGCAAGCCAGGAACAAAAGGGTCAAAACAAAACTCAACGCCGACGGAAGTCGCAGGCACAGGGTGTGGATGCGGATTCCAATGCAGGTGCAAGTACGTGGTGCATATAGACGCAAAAGAAACCCAGCAGTCTCCACAGCACAAAGAGGGCTTTCATCCAGCATGCATGGGGGGTTTTGATCAGCAAGGGCCAAATAGAATGACGTCTCAAGTCCAAGGTGATGCCGATGGATGAAGAGAAACAGAGGAGAACCAGTTCGAAACAAGACTATTCTTGTATGTTCGGTCAGGCGTACGCTCAAATTCAAGGCATGAAGCCAATTTAGACATGGCCTCACTTCCCCAGGCGCACTATGGAGCGGAGAGATGCAAAAGGATTTTCAAGATGTACGTCATGTCCAATGGACAAGCTGGCATCAGAAGTCGGCAAGGAAATCATCAAGACATCAAGTCATGAGCTGTGGCTGGCATCCCCGGCACATTATGCGTTTGGTCTTGGTCCAATAAAAGAGAATACCGCCGTTACCTGTCCACGAAAGAATCTGAGCATTCACCCAGTCTTGGCTCTACGAAAGCCAGGCAGACAGGCAGGCAGGCAAAGCGAGAAAGAATAGTAGAACAACCTTGGATGTCGCTCCCGCATTTGGCACCTCAGTATTATATGTTTGTCGTAATGGCAGTCGAGTCAAAGGATATACGTTCATCAAAGCAAATGGACCTAAAAGCCGAAAAGGATCCTCAAAGAAACGAAAACTGGGGGGTATGCTGTACAGTTGAGACTCCACAAGGGCGTCATGGAACGCTGCTGGGCAAAATGTCAGAAGCACAAGGGCGACGTCTATCAAACCAGGTCATCTTGGATGGTTCTCTGCCCGCGGCATTTGCGAACTCGAGCTCAATCAAAGTTAACCAATCATGAAGGCGTATCATCGCCATTGGGAGAGACATCACGATGCTCCGGGCGCCGGGGCTCCAGCTGGAGGGGGGCCTTGCCCGCCCTGCTGTTGCTGGTACATTAGGGACTGATACCAGAGGGCAACATAGTTCTGGTAGCCGCCATCTACTTCTGGTCAGCATCTCATTCTAGGGCCTCCGTAGCAATATCACCTACATTGAGCATAAGGGTCCTGGCCATCTGCTGAGGCGGGTTCGGAAGGTTGGTTAGTAGCACCACTGGGTCCTTGCTGGGAATAGTTGTTGCGATCGGAGTCCTGATGGCCGCGCCCGCCAGGGGCACCACCACGGCCTCCGCCGCCACCGCCGCCGCCACTCTTCTGGCGCTGTTGTGTTGTCAGTCACAATCTCTCATGTGATCAAGAATCAAATACGTACCACAGCGTCAACCTTCTCATCAATCGCCTGCTTGGCGCGAGCAATGCTATCGCGCGAACCAATCAGGGCAATCTCTCTCTGGACCTCTCCAGGACCAGAGGATTGGGCAACATTGATCTTACATCCTGTAGCATTCTGCATCTCACGGATCGTCTCGCCGCCCTTGCCGATGATCATACCTACAGCATCGGAAGGCACATAAATGGCGTCGTTAATCTTGTCTGGGCCGGCAGAGCCTGAGTCGCGTGGGGGTCCGTCATTTCGGGGGGGAGCTGGCCCTCCTGCCTTCTTGGCAGCGGGCGCATCGCCTCGACTATCGCTGTCAACAATTTCCATGATAAGGTCCTTGGCTCGAGCAGCCGATTCTCGAGAGCCGATGAGGTTGACGGGCCGAAGTCCGTTGACACTCTTGGATTCGCCGACAATGTTGATATGACATCCTGATCGTTCCTGGAGATCCCGAATGGTTTCGCCACCTCGTCCAATAATGAGTCCAACGGTACGATCAGGAACCATAATCTGCATGTGGTCCTCGCCGTCTCTAAGGGCTGCCGCACCACCCTTATTTGGATCGCGTGGCTTTTCGTAGGCGCGATTCAAAGCACCCATTCCACTATCTTCGATGATGCGGTTGATCGCATCCTTGACCTCAGTCCGGCGATGTCGAGGACCTGTGATTTTGCATTGACGAAAGGGGCCACCATCAGTTGCCGCCAAGAATTGGACGCGGCAGTTGGTGTCGGCTTCGATGCGGCGGAGGTTTTCTCCTTGTCGGCCAATGATGAGACCGACGAGGCTGGATTCAATTTGGATTGTCTCGGAATTGTCATCGCCTCCTCTCAGAGGGGACCGTTCACGACCGTTTCCTCCGCGGGGAGAAAAGGTACGACCACGAGGGCCAGGGGAGTAGGAGCGATCGCGGTCATAGTTCCTGCCGTGTCCTACCCGGTCGGCTCGACGCTCATCTCTATATGGGTTAACCCCATCGCGAAACTCGTCTCGGGCTGGTGATCGCGATCTTGAACGCTTGTAGGGTCGCTCGGGGCCTCTGGATTCGGGGGCGTAGACGAGGGGGCGGTCGTACGAGGCCACGCCCTTCTCGGCGGCGTAGGCCTTGGCTTGGGCGATGGCATCAGCAATGCTGACAGTTCCAGAGTTAACAGGACGAATGGCGCTCAAGTCAACGCTCCCGCTGGCCGAGGGCGCGGGAAGAGGGTTGTAGCCCGGAGCACCGTAGCTGGAAGCGCCTGGGGCTGCGGGATAGCTGGAGGGAGGCTGGGTTGTAGCCGGAGGAGGGTAGGCCTGACCAGCAGTGCCAGGGGGCGTTTGTGATGGAGTCGACGCCGGCGGTCGCTGCGAAGCTAAAATAGACGATCAGGAGATGTTCGGAGGCAACAGTGCTGATGGAAATACATACCCAGCGCGGCCAGAATGCTCTGGATATCGTGACGTGGTTCAGCCATCGCTGCCACCTACTGCGCAAGCGCGATGAGGGGAACAAGGTCTGTGTTTAACAGCTAGGACTGCACGTGTGGAAATCGATAAATAGCAGCGCAGAGAGCCGGGACCACTTAGTAGCACGATGTTCAAGAGCTCACGGCGCTGGTGTTTATGGGAAGGCGACAGGCACTTGAAGGGTCAGAGCTGGATCGGGGTGGTGAGAGCTGACGGACAGCGAGATCACAATTTTCTCTGTCGAGATGAGCGTAGAGGTTTTGCGCCACACGCTCGCAACAAAGGGCTCGCACAAGCAGTCACGTGTAGCAGATGTGACAAATCAATCACTTCAAGCAGTACAGACGGGCGCGGCGACACGAACGCAAGAGGTGCCCGTGTCAGAACAAGGTCGTGAGGGAATCTGTGGCGAATGAGAGAAGAAGAATCTCGAGATGCAAGAAATGGTTGAGGTGACCTTAGCATTCAGGGTACCAACGAGGAGCAGCGCCGCTATTTTTTTTTCGAGGGCGTGACTTGGCGCTAGGCCAGATTGGGACAAACCGTGTGCAAATTGGCTCGATGCGACTTTGGGTCATGTCCACGGCGAGCCCCGACGGAGAAAAACCTGTGCGTTTGCTATGCCACACAGGGCTACAAAGACAATTGGCTGAGGGGTGAAAACCATTGAGGCCTGCAAGGCATTCGACCCCATCACAATTACGGCGCATCTGCACCGGGCTTACACGTCAGATGCCGCACCGTTACTTTTCAGCCTTATCCGTCCCTTGCTCCCTTGCAGTCACATGACCTACTGTGCCATCTTCATGAATGCAGGCACTAAACCCAATTGCCAGTTGATCCATTGTGGGGGGGGGCTGGGAAAATCTGAAGACTATGCATCTTCCCAAGCAAATATACCAATAGTTAAAATATCTATCGTAGGCTTTCCCTCCTGAGTCATTACCACCGATATCTTCAAGGGTCGCAAATGGTCTCTAGGCGCATGCCAGGTTACTGACCGCCCCATCGGAATCCCGATGCTTCATACCGCTCAATGATTATTCCGGTGTGCGAGTTTCAGCAAGACGTGCAACGGCTTCCTTGCCCACATAAAATATAGCGTTTCTGGTCAAGCCGGTTGACATGCAAATCCAAAAGTTCCAAGTCGAACTTCCACACAACGCAAAAAAAGTGCAAAGCGTAGCTCTTGCGATGCAAGACTAGAGAACCACGGTGACATGTAAAATACATAAAGGACCAGAGAGAATCAAATTAACTCACTTTCGGCCGAAACCTTTCCATAGCCAGAGATAAATGACCGCTTCGCTGTTTTTATCATCATCCCTATATTCTGAGGGTGCGTTGGAGATCCAACGTTCTAGGGCACACTCCCGTAGAAGTTAAAACGAAGGCTAGAGTGCAAGGATGCTTAATTCGTAATGCTGGATCTAGTCTTTTATTATTAAAATTAGCGTAATTGGAAATTTAGGAGTGAACACCTACACATTCGGGTATAAGATTGATGCAGGTAGCCTGAAAGTTTCGCAATCATAGTACGTTTCCCACTCGGCCATATACATCAGCGCCCTGTTGTGCATGTCCAAGACTTGTATCATCTGCCCGAAACAGCCTACTTTTTTGGGGGAGGGGTTAGGTTTGAGCCAAATGACTTGAGACCTCTCTGAAATGTTTCTCCATCAGGGCGTCAGTCACCATTTCTGTCTTTTAATACCGAGCGAGTAAGGAAACTGAGCTCATTTAGACTAGCTCAAAAGACCAGGCCTTGTTTTTCATGGAGTACTGTACTAGGTATGTGAATCACCCTAAATGGTGCTGGGGTTCAATGGTTTATATACACGCATGGTATATAATCAGACATATTAGTTCCGCAGATTGCCCTCAGTAAATGACATGTATTTTGGCAGGGTAACTTCGAACAAGCCCAAAAACAAGAAAAATCTCAGGCATTTGTCATACGTAGCTCACACATAATTCACGCATGACTCCAATCGGAAGGGGGAGAACGCACAGCACCGACAAATTCCATCAACGCCGTAGAACGCTCCCTGATTTTGTTTCGAAATTCAGAATAAACACAGGTTTATGTAAATACTAATAGCTGTACCAGAATAACTCAATAGGTTAGGTATTATCAGAGGCTGGGTGTATCATATATAAGGCTACATGTTGTTTATGTCAGGTCAGATACAACGGATCAGGGAAAGACAAGCACTATTTCAGAACAAACCATCATTACATGATCAGTAGTAACTGCTACTGACATGGTTTGGTTTAACTTCCTCCCAGTAGTGTATGGTACAACGCAGAGCATAATCTTAATACAAGAGCCCATTCACGTGGTGACAGACACAAGATACACCAAAATTCACCAATGGAAAAAAAAAGCATACAAGCGACTGGACCAAAATCACAGATCTAAATTTCAATACAAGAGTGGTCCCCTTATTACTCATGTGCGACTCATACTTATTATGTTCTTTGCCAAATACCATATTCCCCACCCAATGGCTGCAGCAGAATAACCAAGGCGTCAGTGCATGAAATCTTATCAACTTGTACCAGAAACTGCAAAATTTCGCTACCAATGTTCCACGCCATTGATCGAATTTTAAATAAAACTTAATTGAAAATCAGGTATAAAAATACCGACCGCTCAAGAACATGGCTTAGACGTCGAGATCTCCTTCACCTAGTCCTAGACTAATCGCCAAAATGAACATCTTCAATGGCCGCCCAAAATGGCCTAGGCCGGTGTCGGGGAAACGATCATCCCGTTATCAGCGAACCCACTCAGACTTTTTTTTTTGCGATAAGAAAATTTCCCAGCATCGCGAAACGCTCAGTGAGACCGACCTATCGCTGAAGTATTTCACCAAAGCAAAGATGGGTTCTACCGACAGCAAGAAGCGCAAGTTCAAGGACGCCAATGGCGTTAAGGCGACCAACGGAAAGCGATCTGCTCCCAGTATTTCCCAGAAATCGAAGAAGGTCAAGCGCGCTGAGCCCCAGGAGCCAGCGCCCCGCGATGAGCCTGAGGTCGAGTCTTCCGACGAAGAAGAGGACGAAGACGACGTTCAGGTTGACAGCGATGAGGACGATGAGGACGATATCGAAACCGAAGATAAGAAGGCCGACGACGAGGATGACGAGGACGAAGGTGATGACAAGGCCAATGGTGGCACAGATCTCCCCGACGGTGGCAAGCTCACGCTGCCTCCAGTAGCCGGCGCTGAGGCGGTCTCGTTTAAGGAGCTCGGTCTTTCGGAAAAGACCATGAAGGCTATTGACGAGATGGGTTTCACCAAGATGACTGAGATCCAAAGAAGGGGAATCCCTCCTTCTCTCGCCGGTCGAGATGTTCTCGGCAGTGCCAAGACAGGTTCAGGAAAGACAATGGCCTTCCTTGTCCCTGTTGTTGAAATGCTCAGCTCTCTTCGATTCAAGCCTCGTAACGGTACTGGTGTCATTGTTGTGTCGCCTACCCGCGAGCTTGCGCTTCAAATTTTCGGAGTTGCGCGCGAGCTCATGGCCCACCACTCACAAACATACGGCATCGTCATCGGCGGCGCCAATCGGCGCGCCGAGGCTGAGAAGCTTTCCAAGGGCGTCAATCTGTTGATTGCGACCCCCGGGCGACTCCTCGATCACCTTCAGAATACTCCCTTTGTCTTCAAGAACCTCAAGTCTCTTATCATTGACGAGGCGGATCGAATTCTTGAGATTGGTTTCGAGGACGAAATGCGACAGATCATCAAGATTCTTCCCAAGGAAGACAGGCAGACATTGCTTTTCTCTGCTACTCAGACAACAAAGGTTGAGGACCTGGCACGCATCTCGTTGCGACCCGGCCCCCTTTACATCAATGTTGATGAGGAGAAGCAGTACAGCACAGTCGAAGGTCTTGAGCAGGGCTATGTCGTCTGTGAAGCTGACAAGCGATTCCTTCTCCTCTTCTCTTTCCTGAAGCGCAATCTCAAGAAGAAGGTTATTGTCTTCTTCAGCAGTTGCGCTTGTGTCAAGTACCATGCCGAATTGCTCAACTACATCGACCTTCCTGTTCTTGACCTTCACGGAAAGCAGAAGCAGCAGAAGCGAACCAACACGTTCTTCGAATTCTGCAATGCCAAGCAGGGCACCCTCATCTGTACCGATGTCGCCGCCCGTGGCCTCGATGTAAGTCCCTTTGCGCAATTCCAACCACAGACTTTGTTACTAACTATCTTGGCAGATTCCTTCCGTTGACTGGATTGTCCAGTTCGACCCACCGGATGATCCTCGTGATTACATCCACCGAGTCGGTCGAACTGCCCGAGGCAGCAACAGCAAGGGCCGATCGCTCATGTTCCTCCAGCCTAACGAAGTCGGCTTCCTGTCGCACCTCAAGGCCGCGCGTGTGCCCGTCGTCGAGTTTGACTTTCCCGCCAACAAGATTGTCAATGTGCAATCTCAACTCGAGAAGCTTATCACCCAGAATTATTACCTCAACAAGAGCGCCAAGGACGGCTACCGAAGCTATCTACACGCCTATGCGTCGCACTCGCTACGCAGCGTTTTCGATATCAACAAACTCGACCTTGCCAAGGTTGCCAAGAGTTTCGGATTCTCGACACCGCCACGTGTGGATATTACGCTAGGCGCGAGCATGAGCCGGGACAAGAAGCAGCAGGGACGGAGGGCATACGGCAGTCAGCCACGGCAGCCAAAGAAGGGCGGCAAGTTTACCAGGTAATCGGTTCAATCCCACGCACGGGTAACAGGGTTTGGGTCCTTGGTCAGGATGGCCATCTGTGTACAGTGGGTTGTTCATAGCACGGCGTTAGGGTAATAAAAATGAGATCATGCCATGTGCGGATAGAAAAACATTCATTTTGAGACGGTGACTCTTTCACTGTCTTTTACCATTGTGAAGCTGATGTCGGGAGGGTTTTTTTTTCTCCATGCACGGATTGAGCCCATGAATCCACAAGCAAATCACATAGTAGGCGCAGCACGTCACAGCTAGAGCCGCATAATACGATAAAGTTGTTACTAAATAAAGATGCACATGGTTTTGAAAACGTACCCTCTAAGTACTTGGAGGCGGCATGAAAAACTTTGGGCAATTAAATGAGGGGAATGATCCTTAATCATCTAGGCTGTGTCCAGCTTGCATCATGTGAACGAAAATTCCAATTGCAGCAATTCACTGGCAGGCTTGGCTTTACCACCTTGCGAACATTATCGATCAATTTGGCGAGTTAGACCTAATCAATGTTCTAATAATGTGGTTGATTGGATGGTTCCAGTTCAGATCAGCCGTTCTGCGATTGGAAGGCTGTTCAATGACAGTGTCATGTTCAGGATTCTTATTAGTGTTATAGTTTTTCTTACATGTGCAATTCCTTTGTCTAACTGACTGTGAAGAACGAGAGTTAGACTAATGATACTTAACACAATGTTCCTTTCATTCTCCAGGCCACGGCGGCAAAAGAAATCTTTAAAGCCATTGTCCTAGTCGTCTTACCTCGAAACTGAGCTCGAAAATAAATACCCCATGTCGCTCAAATCACATATACTTCGTCCTCAGGGTCGGTTCTGCTTTTCTCAATGTGCTATCAACGAGCCGACGTCTACGGCTGCGGCCACCGCAAAGTCTCGCGCTCGCCCTGCTGCCGCAAAAAGAGGACGCCCAGGTGCTTCTTCATGCCAAGTGACATGGAGATCGAGCACGATTTCGAGTGCCGGCGATGTATAACCAGGCACAACGTCATGGCGATGCAGCGCCGATGGGTACGCACGGCACGGCGCATGCTGCAGGTAACGGGCGATCAGGTCGAGCAGAGGTGGCATGGGCACGTGGTGTTAAGGTTTTACCAATTCAGGATCCTCTCTAAACGACGGGATTCCATGTAGACTATCGTTTTTTGTTTCCGGGAACCGGGAGTCTAGCGCGGGAAGGATGGGGATCCGTCCGGTGTTTTGGTGAAGTCCGAGTTCCCAGGTCGAGAGCCGTGGGCAGATGGAGTGTTCATTATGTATTTTTTGGGAGTATTATCGCCATGTCAAGTGTCATTGCGCAGGTCGCGCACATCCGCTGCTTATTGTATCTACTTGCAGGTCACATAATTGCACCGTTATTATGGCATTAGCGAAAATCATGGCTGAGCAATGCCACCATACGCGGCTCCAAACGAAACTGTCTTCGTTGGCAGCCCTAGTCAGAAAAGTCTCCTCGTATTCAGCCCGGAGCCATCGGCCTCGTCATCCAGCCACACGACGCCAGGATGGCGCAGGCTCATTGGCCTTTGCAGCTTTGCCTTTTTGTCTTTTTTTTTCACGCAACGGGCACGGGTTATTTTTGTCTTCGCCATCCCGTGTGGACATGGCCCGATTGTCCTAACCCTTGTCGGGTGAAACGGCATGGGGCACACCACCACCAGTTGCTCTTCCTGGCCAAGTCGTGAAGCTTTACGAGCCCACCCGGCCGAGACCAGTCCCGCGGATGAGGTGGCTTGAGGGGCGGGCAGCCATACGTACGCAGGCACAGACACGCACGCGCACACTCATGTACGATGGCCAGAATTACATAACTGCCGGCCGCCGGCTCTTCCCAGGCGCATTTGTTTTATAATGGAGGCTCCAAGTCCGTTTCACTCCCAACAGACCTGACCCAGACAAGTAACAGCAACGAGCTGCACTGAAGCGCGGATCACACATACTCTGCTCCATCACCGTCCTTTTTGCAAGGCTGGACGAGACGAGTGGCTTTTTCTCTTGTCTCAGAATCGCCTTTTTGTTTTTTCCTCTCGCGCGACAAAAGAGCTGGGAATCAATCATGATTATTTGGGGCGGCATCCCATCCAACAATTACTCACCTCAACACTGAACGAACCACTATCTATCCGTCACCACTTCGCCTATATATACATACGCAGACCCATCTATCTATATATCTACCTATCTATTTATTGACGACCTATTTCTATACCTCTACTGCGTACACATTTCCCACCATCACACCCATCCTACATCCCCAATGTGTCAACGGATGGTCACCGAATACAGCAAGTGCGGCCACGTAATCCTGCGCGGCAACACGCGATGCTACAAAGAAGAATGCCAGGATCGGCGCGAAGATCGCAAGGTGATAGCCGAGGACTGCCCGCAATGCGAGGGCAAGGACTCCAGATGGAAGTCGACGCGATGGTGCTCGGTCGGGTGCTGCATTTGTCAGTGAGGAAGGAATTCTGGCCGCGATTCTGACGCGGAATGTACCGGACGCCGAGGACACCGACTCCTCGGATGAGGCGGAGGAAACACGCATCCCATCATGAGGGGTGGGACGACGCAGCCCCCGCGCGAGCGGCAGAGGGAATACGATGTACGAATATATTAGCCTATGTTAGCGATGGCCATGTTTCAGGTGTTTAGCTGGGAAAAGATTTAGGTTGAATGTTATTTTTTTGGGTGGGCGTTATACAAACCCCGTTGGTTTGGACTCTTTACTCGCCCTGGTCTCCTCGTTTTGGCAATTCTGTCTGTGTCGTCCATGTAAGGTGCCTGTCAAAGTTGCGTCTCCGGGAATCGGCAGCCCGCATTCCCGTCCAACCAGCCTGTCTCAGATATAGCACCACCTCTCGGCCTCAATTCCATCCGCTCCCTCGGCCACTGGCCATTAAGAAAAAGCGGACCGACTGCCGCCCTTCTAGAAGGCAGGAATGGGGGTGTGACAGGAACTGATGGAGCAGAGACGATAAGAACTCTTGCCTAGGTAGGTAGGCGACAGAGGACCCGTCGGCCACGCATCCCGGTGAAGGATTTAGGCGGCACGGTAAGGCCCCGCTGTTGGTGACGACGGGCGAGGCCACTGACCTGCTGCCAACCCCGCTTTACGGTGCTTTTACCGCCCCCAGGAACCTCTGCAGGGGTTGCGACCAACACGGCTGCTGGGATGAATGACTTTCCTGACGAAGCGAGGCTAGCAGTTGCGGGGGAGCGTCTTTCTCCTCTTTTCAGCGACGACAGTCCTCACGTGTTGCCTGGTTCTGGAAGGGCAATGCCTTTCTCGGACAATCAACACCATCACCTGAGAGATCGAGCACCGTTGTAACCCACAGAGCTCGCTGTCCCAGCCTAGCCCACTGCGTATGAATGCCCGGTAGCGCCCCAGCTTACCGCTCTGCGAACCAAACCCAGGTAGCTACCTAAACCCTAGGCGGGAATAATTAGTGGAGTCCCCCATAGAGTCCACTATACCCGACCGAAGCCCAGCCCTGAGGATGCACCTGCACTAATGCACCGCCGCTGGAGCCTTGCGGTAGCAGGCGCAACACTATGCGACTCTAGAAGGTACAGCAGCCCGTAACCTCCACTTCCGCTTCCACATCCCGCCATCCCGCACATCATCCCGCATCATCATCAACTCCGACAGTTCCCCGGCTTCTCGCCCTCGTCCAGCCACGACTCTCCCCCCTTCTTGAGCTGCCTTCGCCTGCTTACCTGCCCTCTTGCCGTCGCCCCGTCCACTTCATATCTTGCTCCTCCAGCCAGGTCATCTCGCGCATGCGCAGCTCTCTCCGCCCCAATCCCCCTCAGCTATGGCCAAGAAGGCGCGCCAGAGAATCAGCTATGGTAATCCGAGTTCCCACCTCGCCCAATGCACCACAAGCTGTTACAGCTTCGCTGTGTGCCTTTTTGGGCCATGTCGTGCTCTTAAATATCCGATTCGCTAACGGCGTGCTGCAGTCCTCGAGAACGCCAAATCCTCCGCTGGCGGCCATCGCCTTGGCGTAAACGGTCTCGCAGTTGACAGCGATAACGCCATTCTGTAAGCCCGCCCGCGGCAGTCCCTGACGGTCGTCGCCGACCTTAGACTAACCCCTTCACCTTTCTTATAGCTACTCCGGCGGTCGAGACGGAATAGTATGCGCCTGGGACCTCAACCTCGACCTCAAGCGCCGCAGCGATGTGGTCGACACCATACCAGCCCCGTCAGACGACGACAAACCCAAGCCGAAGCCGAATCCCACAACCAAGTTTCGCGCCCAGACCCACGCCCACATGCACTGGGTCAATGACATTGGCCTCACCCACAACAATACCGCCCTCGTCTCCGCCTCCTCTGATCTGACCGTCAAAATATGGCGCCCCCATTCCGAGGAAGACAATACCCGCGCCGAGACAATTGGCGAGCATGCCGACTACGTCAAGTGTGTTGCTACTCCTCCCGCTGACATGGGGGTGAATTGGGTGGCTACGGGTGGTCTCGACCGCAAGATATGCCTCTGGGATATCAACGGTGGGGGGAAGACACTCGAGATTGACGTCAAGGGCGATGACATGGCTGAAAAGGGCTCCGTCTACGCTCTGCGCGTTGGTCGCAACATCATGGCCAGCGGTGGCCCGGAGAAGACAGTGCGCTTGTACGATCCTCGGACCGGCTCTAAAGTATCCAAGCTGGTTGGTCATGTTGACAACATTCGGTCCATTCTTATTGACGATGCCGGTGACACCATTCTCAGCGCCAGCGCCGATAAAACGATCAAGATGTGGAGTGTCAAGGGTGGACGCTGCATGTACACATTTACCATGCACGATGAGAGTATTTGGTCACTATTCTCAGATGACCCCCGACTAGGTATTTTCTACAGTTCCGATCGCGCGGGATTGGTGGCCAAGACAGACGTCCGGGGCAGTTTGGAGGATATGGATGACGGGCTCAGTATCGCCGTTGCCCAAGAACACATTGGTGTAGGCAAAATCATTGCCGCCGGCGGTCACCTTTGGACAGCTACAAATCGATCATCAATCAACAGGTGGGCCGACGTGGACACTGATGTAAACATTCAACTTCCCGAAACATTCAGACACCAGAGGGCCACGTCCAACTCGTCCAACAGACCACGGGAAACATCCCCACCAACTGTCAACGGGACTTCGAAGAAGGAAATTCCTGCAGAGTCCATCCTGCGCGTTTCCGCAGCCGCCGTGTTCCCGTCCCGAAGTGCACCAGACCCCGAAACCAAGTCAAACAGTGAGGCTATGGCAAGAAAGGGGTCCGAGGTCGTCGTAGATCAACCAGAAACCGAAATCAAGCCTATCCATGATCAACCCGAAGAGACCATTGAGGGCCAATTTGGACTCCTCAAGCACAGGTTACTCAATGATAGGAGACGGGTCTTGACTTTGGACACGGCAGGCGATGTGTTACTCTGGGATCTCATCAAGGTATGTTTAGAAGCTCGTACAATGGGAAAATGCAGTTTCGCTAAACCATCACAGTGTAAACCAATCCAAAGCTTCGGGAAACAGCACTTGGAGGATGTAGAAAAGCATGTAAACACCGTGGAAGCAGTGGCTCCTTGGTGCTCAATCGATATCAGCTCTGGAAACCTAACGGTTGTGTTGGAGCCGTTCAATTGCTTTGATGCCGAAGTATACGCCGACGAGCTTGATCTGGAAGATGCTGTCGAGTTTAGGGACGACCAACGAAGTACGTGACTGACCGGCCCTCCCTCCCAAACAAAGCTAACCTGCACGATTCAGTTACCTTGGGGAAATGGATTCTTCGGTATCTATTTGCTGATCTAATTGACGAGGAGATTCGACGAGATGAGGCTTACCGACAAAAGATCAACGAGGCAGTTGAGGCGAGAATAGCTGCGAGTGGAAATGACCCATTAGCGATAGCAGTTACACAACCAACGGGCATTGAGGATTCAGATCAGGTTGCGACACCAAGGGCCAGCGGGCAGTTTCCTCCCCCAACTCCAGGCTTGGCCATCGGCCTCGCAACGCCTGCAGCTATTCAGTCGTCCGCCCTCCCCGGAGTTCCAGAGGATCAACTTTCCGCGCCCATGAGCCCGCTTGAAAAGAAGCCTTCCCATGCGAGTCGCCTATCAGTCGACAGGGAGGACTACTTCACACCCATCAACCCCGTGGAAACCGCGACCAAACCAGGAGTGACACCACAAACACCTGCCACTACCGAAACAGCTGACCCCAAGACGTCAGTCGATGGTAGAGACGCGGACAAGGAAAAGGATAAAGATAAGGATAAGGATAACGGAAAGTCGCCAAGCACGCCCTTTGGCAAGAAGTTCCGCATGTCATTTGGTACCAAGAAGTTGGGGCGATCGGCGTCACAGGCGACTCAGGAGAAACCCGTCATTGTGGAAGAAAAAGCCGAGGAATCAGAGTCATCATCTGTTCATGACAAGGAGGTCGATGACAGCTTCTTTGGCGTGATTCAAAAGATTCACCAAGATTACGATAAACAGTTGGCTGAGAACCCGGACAAGCTGGTTGAGACTGGTTTGACGCCCAGTCTGCCCAACGACACTCCCGTCCTGAAACTTCCTCCAGGCACTAAGGTCGTCATCCAGGAAGAGACGTCAGGCGGCAGTGCCAACATTTATCAGGGAACTGTTGAGCATGTGGGCAAAGATGCCGACTTTATTGAGCAAAAGGCACCCATGTGGCTCGGCGATGTCCTCTTGCAGAACGTAATGCCGTTCAAGGAGCCAGTCAAAGTGTCGTTTGTGCTGTATCCTGCGGACAGTAGCCTGCCCGCCATTTCTTCCGCAGATGGCAACAACAGGCTCAATGCCAACCGCATGCTTCGTGTGAAGAAGATTCTAGCATACATTGCCGAGAGAATCGAGCCACCGCTGGAGGGCGAGCCCGAGCCAGATGCGCTCAAGCCCGAGGAGTATTTGGATCTCTACTGTAACGAGCAGGTATGTTGATTTGGATGGGCAGTTCCCTCTGTCTACGTTCAGCTATGGCTAACCCTTTTTTAGTTGCTATCTCCCACGACCAGCTTAGCCGCGCTCCGTACACACCTCTGGAAAGGCGGCAACGACATTGTCCTCCACTACAAGACCAACGGCCGCAGGGAGCTCCGGCCCTTCCCGCCGCCGGCCGTTGCAAATCCTGCTGAAGAGGAGGAGCCCCAGGAGACAGTCGCAGCCAGCACCGAGGCAACTACCAATGCACCGGCCTCGTGAAGTGGCCGCGTCTACTAGATTTCGAGATGTCGGGCATCCATCCAGAATAGCCCATGTCTTATTTCTCCTCCTACCCGTGCTCTTGTGCTTCTCTTGTTTCTCTTATGCATGTCGAGATAAAAGCACTCTCCGTGTCATCATTTCCCTCAAAGCGCGTTACTCTGCCCCTTTATATATATATACTAGTACATAGCCTCGACGTAATTGTACATATCATTACGGCCAAAAGTAGCCCTCTCGGTCCCCCTTTTTCCTTTTTTTTTGCCGCACACCCGTTTTTTTAAATCAAAGACACTCGTATCGTACACATGGCTGCCATTACTTCGTTTTTTTATTTCGTTTTTTCGTCTTCTCACGATGTGCCGTTCATGGTGTTGATGGCCCATTGATAACTGCCCAGGAAAATAGCACCACCGATAGAAATCCACGTTACTCGCGGTGCGATGCCGGCAAAGAAGGGCCTTAATCCTTCCTCACGGGCCATGCGCCCAAATGTCTCCATGACGGAAACCCGCTCCTTGGACAGCATCACGCGTGTCTTGAGCACGTCCAGGGGCGTCGTCATGGCCGCCGCCACACCACCAGCGATGCTACCGTATAGAGCACTCTCGCCGGCCGACACCTCACGGCCGCCACGGCGACGGCGACCCCAAGCCTTCATACTCTCCCACAGCGGGAACTGGATGACGGTAAAAGGCACCTCACGGAAGACAGTGATTCCCCAACCACGGTACAGCTCGCGCCACATTGCGCCCAGTCCATGGGTACCGTAGCGACTCAGAATAGCCCGCAGAGCAGCGGCCGACGAGCCACCGTGGTGCCCGGCTTGAGCGCGCTGCTTGACGACCTCGGTAGGGACACGGACGGCGCAAGCAGCCACCTCTCCAGCACTCGCAGCAATCATGTGTGTGACGGGGCCATCGTACCAATTGGTGACGCCCGGCGTCTTGTTCTTGGCCAGTAGGGCCTTGACAGACTCGTAGGTGCAAAAGAAGAAAGCGGCGCCGGGGGACGAGCCGACAATGGCGGAGCCAATGCCGCGGTAGATGCCCGAGAAACCGCCGGAAGGGAAGAAGCCGGCCTTGGACTGCAGGCGCGTCTTGAGCGTGTCGAGCGGGAAGAGCGAGAGATCGACAGTGGTGCCGGCGAGGGCGCCCGCGAGGAGGGCCGATTGGAAAGAAGGGTTTTGGGACGACATTGTGTTGCAGGCGAAGTCTCGGCGTTGTGCGTATGGTAGCTTGCCCTTGTTCGAGACGTGGGACAGGGGAAGGGAGGGGGTATATGTCCTCGGGGACGATGCGATTGTCGTAGAGGAGAGGCCGAGATAGGCCTCGGAAGAGGGAATTGACGGCTCAGAGAAAGAGGGAGAGGGGAGCAAAGAGTCGTTGATATCGGAGACCGACCGGGATCGGCGGGAAAATTACATGGTGGAGGGACAGAGCTCTGCCAGCTGCTTTATCGATAAGCCCGCCCGCGGTTCGGTGTCGCGTGCCGAGAATTGGAACTACCCTGTAGTCATAGTGCTAATTTATTTTGGAGAGAATTGCCGGCCATTGCTGGTCCAGGTTTTTATTTTGGTGCAGTACTGGTATATGAGAACTTCCGTATGTAAATCCGGACTGGTTATTTTACTATATTGACCTTGTATGACAAGATGGTGGATGAGATATCTCGTCATCCGACTCACTGAACATACACTATACATCACAATTCTGAGACTCTTAGTAAACCCGCCCCCGCAAAAGATAACATATGCACATCATGTAGTACAGTCCAATATATCTGACATTAAAATGACCAGCCTGGCCGCAGGGGGTTACACAGCATCCAACAAAGTACATAATCTTGTGCACCCGTGGGGAACATCTCGCGCGTTGGGGTTTCCCACGCGCAAAGACACGCAACCCCCCTGGGGCGACGACAGGACACCCTAGTCCATGTTCACGAACCGGGTCCGTGTTGACCTTGGACGCGTACGTACATATGAACTAAACATGGGGGAGGGCGACAACCTGCTCTCGAGGCTATATATGCGAACTCAAGGGGGTCTAAAAATAAAAACCAAGTTGAAAAAAAAAAGGCCCGACCAGTTAATACAGACAAACAAGGGCCACCCAATCTGTTTATCGATACTCCCCCTCCGGCCGCCCCCACCTACATCGTAACTCCAATAAACCAACACTAATTTTAACAGTTAATTACCCTCCATCAGATGTGGTCCTTCATGCTTGTTCCGCCCCTGGACGTCTCCTCGGCGGCCCTCTTGGTCCGCTCCTGCAGGCGGTTGATCCCCTCCTGGGCGGCACGGTCCGCCTTGACAGCCTCCTCGCTGTCCGACGCGAGCTCGGGCTTCCAGTGACCCTTGCCGCTCTTCTGCTTGCTGAGTGAGTCCCGCTTGTGGCGGTCATAGTCGATGTCTGATTCTGCAGCAAAGAGTGTTAGCACTTGGAACTGGATGTGCAATTGGGGGAGATGGACATGGAGAAATGTAGAAAAAAAAAAAGGTAGGCAACATACGGCTTGATGATTCCTTCAGGCTGAGCGACGGGGCTGTGGAGGTAAAGGCCCGTCGTCCGGCGACAATGCTGCCGGTGCGGATGGAACGGAGAGCCATTGACGATCTGACTGACATCATATTTGTTGTTGTTGCTGGGGTTTCTTGACGGAAAAATTCGATGACTTCAAGACGGGGGGGTGATGTAAATGTTTTGGGGATGGAAGAAATCCTTTGAGAAGAATGCCATGCACCTGAGACAGGGCAACATTAATATACAAAAAGAAGAGAAGCACCTTGAGGAAGGAAAAAGGAGAATTAGAATTCCAACCATTACGTCTTTGCCTCCTCTTTTGTTGCATGTCATTGCTTCATCACTTACACTCGTGTGACGTCACCACCATCATCACCGCGGGTTGACGACTTGACGTGCCCGTACATCTCCAGTTTTCAACAACCGATCATTACTCGCCTCGGCCGCCCAGGAAACTGATTTCCAAGCAGTGCGAGGTGGTTGGACACCCGAGAACCCCCCGAGGAACACATGCTCGAAAAGTCAACATTGTTTCGATGAACCGACGGGATCGGTGGGTGACACATACCATGAACTGACACCGTCACCACCAATCTGACATCACGATAAGCTTCACCAAAAACACTACTTCAGGACGTGCAAGGCGAACATACGAATGGCAAAAGCAAATCAATCACACAAGACAGAAAGGGACATTCACTTGACACAGGAGAACAGTAAAGTTATTCGAACATCGTGTATTCTCATTTTGCAGCTCTCTCGCCGCAGTGATCGCAACCATACGCGCCAATTCCCAGTTAACAATAGCCACATCCGCAGTTAACCCATTGCAAAACCAGGCACGAGGGCCCTTTGATCCCAAAAACCAGTCCGCAACTTAGATCATGTCATAGCCAACCGCCCAAACACTCCAAATGTTTGCGAGGAAGAGAGCAATGTCTGCTTCCCAGAACGAGACAACCCAGCAACGCTGTATCATCCAAAACCACCAAATGTGACCCGTCCCGCTTGGGAATCTGACCAAAACAAAAAAGAATAATAGTAAAAAAAAAAAAAAGACAAAAAAACGAGGACAAATATATAGGCCGCCCCGAAGTGGTACAAAGAAGGAAGAATCGGACAGAAACCCTTTCCCCGTTCGTTTGCAGCAACGGATCAAACCGAAAATTCGACCCAACTCCCCATGATTCCCAATAAACCTCGAACCTTCAGAGGTCTTGCAAAACACATGACACCGTCGTCTCGATCCGACCACCGCCCAAACATTTCCCAAAATGCGACCAGACAAAATAAACACCCGAAATCCCCGCTCGTGAAAAGCACTCCTTCTATGTGTTTCTTTTTCTTCTTATGACTTCATGAACCCATGACCGCGATGAGAAAGAAGACATTTTGGTTAATATGGGGAGGCCACCTTTGCGTCCCGTGAAACAAAATAAAGATGCCGAAATCAGAAAACCCGTCCACGTCCAAACACCAATGCAATGACGTCTTGAAATGCAAAACCTCGAAAAACGCCCTTTTTCGTGTCTGACACCCTCATCTTGAGAAGCGGACACTAACCCTTAGGTGTGGTATTGATTTGTTGCAATAAACAAGAAAAACCAAAACAGAAGAAATTGGTATCGATCTTTCTCATGCCGCGCCGATTGTATCCTCATAGAAAACTTGTTGGTGAAAACAAGGAGTATGTCGATTAAGGATTTTTTTTATACAGGGGGGGTATGGGGGAGAGAAAAAATGTGGTTGGTATATGTCGGAGATGTTGTCGCCAACAGTCTGGGGCCAGCTGCGTCTAGCAACTGATACCCACAAATAAGCCTCGAGGAACCCAGCCCGCAAGAGAAGATGATGCCATTTCAAGCCTTGATCAATCGGTGTGCCCGCCAAGATGAACAGTTGCCAAGAACGAATGGACAATAATTCTACAGATCAAGATGCATCGCCGAGGTGACGACGCCTGAACCGACCCGGCATCCCACAGGGACGCGCGAGGCAGCCAGGAGCCATCTACCACCGACGCGTCATGGACTGCTGCATCCTGCCAGGCGACACGGATTGAGGTGGGCTTGACATGGTAATGCCAGTAGCGGGGTTGATGATGGGGATGGCATTGCGGCCGCGGGTGGCCGAGGGCTGGTGAAGCTTCATGCTGTGCTGAGGCTGGAAGCTGGGGGGAATGAAGGCAGGAGAGGTAGAGTTGAGAGAGAAGCCGGGGGCAACAGTCTGGGGTTGTTGGGTGGGAGAGGCATCGGGAGAGTTGCTGGCTAGTGAGGAGCGCTCAGAAGAACTGGAGATGGACACCAACTGATGGAAGGGGTCAGAGTCATCCAAGGAATAAGGGGTGCTATATGCGCTGGCGGGAGAACTCACGTCGCTCTCAGTCAACAGGTTGGGGCAGAACTCCATGTCGTCCTCAAGGTCGAAGGAGCGGCTGGTCTCGAACCTCGAGCGGAACGCGTTGAGGGCGGCCGAGTCGTTGAGCTCCTTCATGCTGCGAACACCACGGAATTGACGCTGCTGGGCGTTCTGGGAGACGGAGAGACGGGGTGCGCGGCGATTTCGGCCTCCATGGTGGTTGTGCGACACGGGGGCGGGGTGCGCAGGGTGAGCGTTGTAGTTGTAGTATGCAGACATTATGACAGTATGATCACGGTGTGTGTGGTGTTGTCGCGGGTGTGTGGCCGAGGGGTCCAAGGTTGCGATGCGCCGAAGTGGGAATGCCGAGAGCGGAAAATCCGGAATGATGCGGGATTAATGCGAGGGTCGGAAACACGAGCAAAAGCAATGCGATTGTGTGTTGGTTACTTCGTGATGGGCAAATGGAGCGCCAGCGTCACTAATGGGTTTTGTTTTCGTTGGTGGTGAGAGAGGTGAAGTTGAGGAGTAGGTAAAAAATGATGGCGGAAGTTGTGCGTTAAGTCGATGGAGTGGATGGTTTGAATTGTGGGAAGCGAAGCGAAGCGAGGCAGGTACGAGGGGCGAGGTGACAAGCGGATGATAAGTGGGAGGAAGGCATCGGAGACGGCGGGCAGCGGGTTTTGTTGGTTGGGGACGCTTGGGAGACTTGGGGAGACCTGGAAGGCTAGGGGACCCATACACACTCCACACGTTCCCCACTTGGTGCGCCAGGGTGTGCCAGGATACGGCAGGATCCTGGACAAGAGATGAGGGTGGGACCCGCATCCAGCGAATCAGCAAACGCAAACGGCAGGCCTATCGGCCTCGCCACCGCCTGGTGATTGGGCTGGTGCGCATGGCGCTAGTTTGTATGTGGATTAGAGTGCGCCACTGTGTAATCTGTGGTGGCATGCTGGTGGCCCCGCTGGGGGATTGTCCGCCGTGAGCGGTACAGTGGCGACCCGCTGGTCGCGGACGGTGTCGCAGGAGTGTCCGGGGCCCAAGCATCTCTGGGTTTTGCTAGGGACCAATGTCCACAATACTTCCCGGACCCTGGCTGACACGCCAGCCCATCAGTATCCGCTACGTCGCAGCTATCTGGTCTCGTGCCACTGGGCGCCCTCCTCTCTCCTAGGCGCCCAGTGCTGGCTTCGGCGGCCTCGGGGGCACCCCCAGCGGCTCTCATTCCAGTGGCTGTCACTTGACCGCACCCGAGCTTTGCCCCAGTGGGCTGGAGGTGGGTGGTCCAGTGGTCGAGCGAGGAGCCCTCCAGTGGATTCTCCAGCATTCAACAAGGCTTCCCATTGTGCGTTTTCAGCATTAACTGTCAGTGGGGACTGAATAACGCGGTGAGTTTGAGTGTGTGCGCGATGTGAACTGGAGGTGTGACTCGCACAATGAAGTGAAGTGTCTGGACGTTTTTTCTGCCCATCCATGGACTCGGTGCAAAAATAGCACCACACCTCCCAGCCAGCCTCATTGACCAGCCCACAGAGTTGTACCCAACGGCACCAAAACATAAAAAAAAAATAAACTGTGTGTGCGTGCGCGTGTGCTTCTGTTGACATCCCATCCCCAAAATGGACCATCACAACATTCGACATTTGCTTTAGCAGGCTATTTCAGGGGACGGGCGCTCTCGGCCTCGGAGGGGGGTCCTCGCACCGTCAGGTGCCCTTCAGGTGAAAACCTCTACAGTGCAATTCGGGAGTTAGCAGCAACGCAGCCTCAGGCACCGTCGAGTCCGCGTGCATTATTGCCCATTTCCCGCGCCCTGTAGCCTGTGTCAGCGCCAGCCGCCAGCCCACCTCGCGCCCCTTTCACAGTGCCAGGCCCCCCATCTGGCCTGCGTGGGCGCCATTTCCCTACCGTACCGGCCCTTCTGGGGGCGCTGTGATTGGGTTATAGGGGATATTGTTTGTTGACATGCTGGAGATTGTTATTATCCACCACCGCGTGAGCGCGAGGAACGGCATGCGTTTCTGGTTCTGCGACTGCAAATCTCCGTTTGGCACTGCCCCTGAGCCCCGCACATCGTTCGGGCATGGCTGACCTGGGCTGTCTCTTGTCGGCGGCTGTCTCTGTTTGACTCTGGGACAATGGAGGAGGAGCCGAGATGATGGGATGGGATGGGCACACACGGTGCAGACAAAAAAGGCGTGAATGCCTGCAGGTTACCCTGAACTGAGCAACTTTCGAGAACCTGTGTTCCGTGCCAAGGTACCAACGTTGCCCGCGAACAGTGCATTGAACAGAGTGCAGTGCCGAAACCCAATCCTGGGCCAGCGTGCATCGATCCCGGCCGTGGTGCTCAGTCTAGACCCGGACGGTGAACCTTGCTGGATCCTGCCTCTAACCTTCTAAAACGCTCTCTGTTCTGCATGTCGGTCGGTCGCGAGGCGGGCTGGGCAATAGTGGTGGGTGGTGGGTGCGCCGCGCCGTGGTTGCGACCAAGTGAGGCAGTGGGCGTTAGCACCTGGTAGCACCCCCGGACCACTGACGACTCTGAGTGACGAGTGCTGGTCATGGAGGGTGGCGAACCACTGTGACTGGGCGGTTTGCCCTGTGGGCTTGGTGGAGTGGGCTGGTGGATGCTTGACTTCTCAGGGCTGGCGGCCAGTGTGTCAACGGGCGTCTGGGGCATGGATCAGAGGGAAACGTGGCGGCTGGAAAAAGGGCCTCGCTTTTCTTTGCGCACTGTGGGGGCGAAGAGCGCAGATCGCGTTGTCTTATCCATCCTCCGATTCCTGTCGACTTCGACAACCATGGACAGGATCGCTGGCTGTGTCAGTTGCATTGTTGACTTTGATAGACCATCACACCCTCTTCTTTGTTCTCTTGTCTCGACTCCCCATAACTGTCAGCCCCCAAAGTCTCTCCTTCTGACACAGGCACGCTAAATGAGAATGCGTCCGTGTGTCAAGCCTGGTTGTGACGAGTGCTGGCCCTGTACAGTAGTGGGCAATAATTAGGTGGCAGGCACGTCGTGGCAGTTCGTTCTAGCCTCTCGCCAGCCCCTCCAGGTCCTCAAAACCACCCTCCTCTGTGTACTGTTTTGCTTCGCCGCGAGCCAAAGGGTCAGCACCGACTAGCAAGCAGGTCGAAAAGTGATGTGTTACCAAAAAAAATCATCCCATCCATCATGATACCCAACCCATGCTGCAACCTCTCAGGATGCGGGCAGTCCGCACCGCATGGCGCGCTTCGCCGCACCGTACCACCTGGTTTGGCTTGCCTTGCCTCGCCTCGCCCGCCATGCCATGCACGATGCTGCAGTTGCGTTTCCATTTCAGCGTTAAGGCAAAAGGGAAGGCACTCTTGCTTGACCAGTCTAGGACCCTGGATTGCCACTTCCAGGGCCCGTTGCCGCTATTGATAATAATGGAGGGGTTGATCATGGGCTCCACGCATCCTTCACGCAGGAACTCTTTCGGCGGCGGCGAGAATGCGGGCGTCAACCGAGACCTTGACTGGGGTCGGAGGTCGGGGGTATCCCTCCCGTCGTCGCGCCCAGTGCGGGAGAGTGTGGGAGGATGTGGAGTGGTGGGATGCACCGTCCATGAGAGAGTGACGGAGGAGGCGGCAGAGGACGACTGACGCGCTCGTAGCGATCTCGTCAATCATGGCGGTGCCTTGCCTGTTCTGCAACATGCAGGCTGCCCTGCCTGCCCTGGGTGCTCATCATTCATGCCGTCTCACCACGGACTCTGCGTGCCTCCCCACCACCCGTCCCATGCTGCGCGCACATACCACACACAGCACCTGCATCCATTGTCTGATGGCTTTGGCTTTTGGTCTTGGGGTTGGCTGCCACCCGTCCTTGCGATCTCTCGGCTAGATCAAAATTGGCCTTCGATCAAGGCCGTGGCCGTCCTGTCTAGCGGAAACCCAAAATGCGGATTGAATCCTCCCCATCCAAGCGCTTCCTTGCCGTCCACACCACACCACCGGCCAGTCATTATTAGCCAGGCCACTCACAATCAAAAGGAAGGGAGGCTTTCCCCAAAGGAAACATCTATTTTAGTCCTGGGGATAGTTCTGCCCTTCTCCGTTCAATCGAGGACTCGTTCCAAGTTTCCCTAGAATCCTCCGGGTCAAGGGGGGTTGGGATATGAACATTAAGTTTGGAGAAGGGTATCTGCCGCGCTGATCTTACCGTCGAGGGTGTACCTGAATGGTTCCTGATGACTGACTATTGGTAACTTTCTAGACGGAATTCTTGCGGCAAAACGAGAGTCGGTCCCTGGAATGCCTCCCTGTTGCAGCAGCACCTAGCCAGAGTTTAGTTGAAAACAGTCAGGCCCAGGCACAGGCACAGGGCCGTGTCGGCGAAGATCGACCACCCTGGAAGTCTATCGTAACAAGAAATTGGTTTCCCAATTGGGCGGCCTGCAGGTCAGGGCCCTTAACGGCTCTCGACAGTGGCAGGTTTCCGGTACCTCCCACACATCCTTTCCTCTATGCCCAGCATGGATCGGATGAATTGACCAGTCTCAGCACTGGGGAGATGATTGACCTGTCTCCTCGATGAAAATAGAATAGTCAAGTTTGCTCCGACGCAGGGACACAGCGGGCAAGCGAGTGAGAGGGCGAGGGAGAGAGGAGATGTTACTGGGAGCGTGGTCAGCTGTTTCCAACCCCTTGCCTGCGTCTGTGTGTCTGTGTGTGTCTGGCTCCTGTCAAGTGAAACTGGCCATGGCTTTCGCATCCTCCCGCTCGATCCCACCTCCGAATGCATCTCCAGGCCACTTCTCATTGATCCCTCCTTCCCCACGTAGAGGGCACACAGACCACTCGATGTATTGGTTTGGGACTTGGGAGAGTAGCTCACACCGCCATTTCTTCTGGTGTGTTGTCCGTCGTCCGTCGGCTGGGGCGGTCGTCATTGTCCAGTGTCTCACCCAGCGGGGAGGTTTAAGCCAAAGGGGCCGATGTGATTCTTTCGTGTCTTGCGACCTTTCGCATTCGCAGTCGGACGGGTTCCCTGGACTGCCCAGGGTCAGGGCATCATCTAGCTAGAGTCGAAATGAGCATCCGAAGTGTTCCTTGCCGTGCATGGTGCTGCGCCCACCCCTGATTTGCTGAGTTCTAGGGTGCGGGTGCGAGGCTGGGGCCAAAGCCCACGGATTTGCCCAGGCCCCATGTGGCGTGCCTTACGTGATGTGCTGGGCCGTTCCCCTCGCTCATCGTGTTCCCCTCTATGTGCCGCACAATGTGCCCACGCACTACGTCAGTCAGTCTTCGACTCATCTCCAGCATGGCATCGCACGCTGCAATCTGCCGATGCAAGGGGGCGGGTGCGGCGCTGGGCCATATCCGACTTTAGATTCAGTCATGTCTCTTTTTTTCCTTTTTTTCCTTTTTTTTTTCCCCCCCCAGCCTCGACCGTTGCACAGCATGATCTAGACGCTGTGTTCAGCTGCGGGGGAATCGTCATATCACTGGAGCGCACACTCAGCCTTGCAGCGGGGGCCGTTTACTGCGAAGTTCATTTCTTTTGCCAGCGTGCGATGACGCAGGCGGCATCATGGGGTCAACGTGGACCGTGCCTTCAGGCCTCCTGGGCAGTGGGGCGCCATCGTCAGTTCAGTCACCTGGGCTGTGGAGTTTAATGTCCTACTCCCTTTAGCATCTCGATACGTGTATTCGTAGAATTGAGTCACTTGGCTTCCGCAAGTCGCCACGATGCCTCGAGAACCTTCTTGAATCTTGTTGAGGTTCCAGCGTGTCCTTTCCCGCCACTGGTTGCCTTTGGGCTCTACCCTTCTGATGGCCGAGCATGTCGAGTTTTTTCCATCATTGGTGACGAGGCACCTACTATCTTTAGTGGCGACGAACGAAACTCTTGTTCGAAATTCGTAACCATAGAATCGACATTCATATGAGCCCCAAGAGCAGTATCCCAAACTTGTATTGAACCAGGCTCTGATTAGTTGATCGATTGTATGGTATAAGGTATCAATACCTCAGCTTGGCCGATTAATCAGTTTAGCTAAGCTGATTGACTGTATGGAAATGATCATATTGTAAAAAAGAGAAAAAGAAAAAGAAAAAGAAAACCTCCCTTGCAAACCTAGTAGGGTCTTTCTTATTATTCTCGAAATTAATTTGCCCTCGTTATTTTATATTACCCACGTAATTAGAAGACTGTGATTAATTCAATATTGCTTAATTTCGGATAACCCAGATTGTTTCTTCCTCTTAATCTCAGAATGAAACCATCACTTTCCATGTGCATCTCTCGCTGACTGCATATACACAAAACTCCTTGGCAAGTTATATCCCGCTGCCTTATAATATATGGTGGAACTCCTAGCCTTATTCTCACTTAACCTTCAAAACTCCAATCGACTGTATAATAAATATATAATGCATCCCAATGCCCAAATGTGAACCTCGTAATGTACTCCCATGCCTCATGCCTCATGCTGTTTGTATAGAAGTCCAAATCCCAATCAATATTTGGTCATCTTCACTTATCTAAATTGCGAGCTTTGATGAACCGATTGATCTGCTCTCGGGTAAGTTTGTCATTGTACTGTTCGTAACACTCGTAAAATGATATGATTTCCTGTGTAGCGTCCACCATGGCCGCAATGTCGACGTTGCTTTCAGCCAACCATGCTGCGAATCGTTGTACTCGCGTCACTCTCGCCTCTTGCTGCTTCTCTTTTATCTCAGTTCCGCTGGCATCAGGTAGTCCGCCTTGTCCTGCCCTCGCTTGAGCCTGGCTCAATGCCGCCTGGGCAGCTGCGAGGCCGGCAGCGGCGGCGGCGCCAGACGCGTTTTGACCGGGCCCCGAGTTATTGGGTCGGAGCACCAAGGCTAAGAGAATGGCCACGAGGGCGATGGTGTGTGGTGCATATAGCAGGGGAAGGTCGGTCATGAAGTGATCGTTGACTACAGATCGAGCGAGCTGTACATCTTCTTCGAGCAGTGACAATTCGGAGCGGAGGGCTGTGATGGACCGGTAGGGTTGATGGACGATGAGTTGTGAGCTCATCTCGCTGATCATGAAAAATTCACATTCCCCCAGTTTTGATGTATCGATAGACAAGAGATCCTGCCACATTTGCCGCGCCTCTGTCACAATCAGGCGGATGTGCTGTGGCGACTCCTCCATCTTGCACGCAAGGTATATCGATGTGGCGATGACGAGGTAAGGGTTCGTTCGGCGGATCTCGACCTTTAAGAAAAACCGTTTCATGTACACCTGGGCCGTAGCCATTGATTGCTGGCGGATCGTGAGACGCTTCGCCAATCTGATCAACTCTGCAGAATGCAGTCAAGACATGCGTTAGCCGGCTGCTTGGAAGCGGGACGGATGGGGAATCGGTTCCACGCGGGAGGAGCGGAGAAGCACTTACGCTGATTAAAGTAAATGTTCAGATGCCTCTGCTGTGGCAGGGGAAACATGCGGACGAGCTCGGCATTCTCCTCCTCAAGCTTCTGGCGCATCGTCGCCAGCTGCTCCTTGGTGAATTGCCAGTAGCGTCGCTGGGTCGACTCCCAGTAGTTGGCCGACATTGTTCACCAGGGCCGTGCGGAGGCCTGTCATGCGAAGATGCCGTGTAGTCGCGGGTGAGGAAATGAGGGAGAGGTTGGCGGGAGGCGGATAATGTTGAGGACAAGGAGAACTAGGTGTAGAGAAGAGAATAGTCGCACGACAAGGCTGAGATCTAGGATAGATCCGATTCGGAGGCAAGGCTGTGCGGGGCTGATAAGATGGTGGCGTTGCCATTAAATGAGTGGACAGCATGAGGGTCAAGCCACATGTGGAGGCACACATGGCTTCTGGCACTACGCCAAGAAAATGATGAAAAAAATAAAATAAATAATTAATGCTTAAAACGATGCTGCCATTTAGCTGCAATTAATTTACTTGTAATATTCATTTGATTCATACATATGCACTTGAATTTGTGCGCTATCTTAGTTGCGTTCATCGATCTGAGCAAATGTTTGATCAGATATTGGGCGGCAACGCTAGCTATGACCAACCAGAGCCTCAAGACGACAACCACGAGGGCTTCGGAGGCCAAAAAAACTTCTCACGGGCTCCATAGCACTATTAGTTAGCTTCTTCTAGTATGTCAAGTTTTCTTCCATTTTGATCCATTTACTGGACCCTGTTGTGACTCCTTGAGCCGAGGCAAGGCGAAGGCTCTAGCACAACGCAAAAAGCTGGCGGGTCCTTCCGGGCCGCTAGTCATAATGGAAAAGCTCTGATTGCTCACACAGCTTCCCTGTTTCCCCCGGACTTGTTCCACTCCGACGGCACGGCATTTGGCTTGGAAGATTTGTCTTCAAGAAGGCAACCCAATTGGCATCATCCTTGCCGTCGACGCTACCCCTCTACCATATCTGCAGTCTCTAACCATGACCCTGTCGTAACCCGTCCGAATCACCCTCGACAGGCGCGCGCACTCCCACCTTCGCCTTCTCCCTAACTGCGACGACCGAGCCGATAGTCCGCCCGCCGGGCGCGAGGAATGCCGGGCCAGCCATGACCATATCCCAGCTGGTCAGCGACGTCGAACATGGTTTCGAAGAGTCGCAGAACCAGCGCGATGCTCGCGTCGAAGAGCTATGGGTCAGTCTGGACCCCGACCGCAACGGTGAACTGGACCTGAAGGGCCTGCGGAAGGGGCTTCGCCGAATCGATCACCGTGAGCTATAACGTCATCACTGCCCGAGACACAGAGGTGCTGATGCGCAATTGCAGCCATGAAGAATGCCGACGACATGCTCAAGCGTATAATGGACGAAGTGGACAAGAACCGTGATGGCAAGATTCAGTACGAAGGTACGCCTTTTCTTTCCCGAAAATACCGATATGCATCGTCGGCATGCCACCAATTTCGCCGACATTCAAACGGAGCAAAGGTCCGGTTTCGATTCCCAATGCTCACCAATGTCGACTCTAGAATTTCGAAAATTTGTCGAAAAAGCCGAGCGACAGCTTTTCGCTCTCTTCCGATCAATCGACAAGGACGGCAATGGGCAGCTGGACAAGAACGAACTCCAAGCCGCCTTCAAAAATGCGGGCCTAACCGTCTCCAAACGCCGCCTTGCCGAGTTCTTTGACGACATTGATATCAACAACGACGGTTACATTAGTTTTGATGAGTGGCGGTTAGTTCATCCTCTTGCTGCTGAAGACACCATTTTCTCATCACACTCCTCTTCCCTCGGCGCGCATCTGCCCAATTCCATCAGATGATGCAAATCCATGGCTGATGGTCAGTCATTTGGCGGGGAACCAACGTCATGTGCCAAGCTTCCCCGAACAGGATAGCAGAATGCGCCAAAAAGCTTCTCGACGCAACTCAAGCATTGACTGGACAAGCCGGCTGACTATGGACCGTCTAGAAACTTTTTACTCTTTATGCCCCCCCATGACCACGATTCCCAGCTTCATGCTGTTCTTTCGTTTTACTGCTCAGTTGTTAGCGTGACCCCGGAGGGAGACTCGATTGTGAGCGAGGAAACATTAGAGGGTCTAGGTACGGATGGATTCCGCTCCCTTTTCATCACCCTGTTTGGCTCTCTTCTCAGAGTCGCGTTCCCATTCGAATCTCCGAGGACATCCGACTCCTCCATACCCGAGGACACAATCAGGCGGCCGCTGCATGAGGCGGCCGACAAAACTGCGACCATGGACGCTGCTGCTGCCGCGGCCATCTATCCCACTTCCGATGAATCGCCCATCGAGGGGCTAGCTGAATCCCTTTCAGAACACGTCGGCGCTGGCACTCATGAACACACCTCAGCCGGGGTCTCCAGAGAGCACAAGAAGTATAGACTGACACAATTTGTCCCTGATCCAGGTTACTTCGTTGCGGGTGCCATCGCCGGCGGGGTGTCGCGAACGGCGACCGCACCCCTCGATCGATTGAAGGTCTATCTACTTGTGAATACTAGCAGCAGCGCCGAGACTGCTGGGGTTGCCCTGAAGCAAGGACGGCCCATTGCCGCGCTTAAGAACGCGGCCAAGCCCTTTGGTGATGCTGTGCGAGATCTCTTTAGGTCTGGGGGAATCCGTAGTTTCTTTGCAGGTAAATCGCTCTGGATATCCCGACCACAAATACATAAAATGAGAAACTAATCAAACACGACAACTAGGCAATGGCCTAAATGTGGTCAAAATTATGCCAGAGACGGCCATCAAGTTTGGGTCATACGAAGCAGCCAAGCGCGCGCTCGCCAACCTTGAAGGCCATGGAGATCCCAAAAAAATCAATTCATATTCTAAATTTACTGCTGGCGGAATTGCTGGCATGATTGCACAGTATGTTTTTCGCTCCTGAATGACCTGACAAGATGCTGACGAGCGCAGATCCTTTGTTTACCCCCTTGATACCCTAAAATTCCGACTGCAGTGTGAGACCGTCAAGGATGGCCTCAAGGGTGCAGCTCTCGTCCGCCAGACAGCCATCAAGATGTACGCTGACGGAGGCATTGCCGCATGTTACCGAGGCTTAACCATGGGCCTGGTGGGCATGTTCCCATACAGCGCCATTGACATGGGCACATTCGAACTATTGAAAAAGACTTACAAAAACTATTATGCCAGAAAATATAACAAGCACGAGGATGATATCCAGGTAGGCAACATTGCCACGGGCATCATCGGTGCCACATCTGGGGCATTCGGCGCCACTGTTGTCTACCCGCTCAATGTCGTTCGCACTCGGCTTCAGACGCAAGGAACAGCCATGCACAGGGCCACATACACTGGCATCTGGGATGTGACCACCAAGACCATTCAGAGGGAAGGGTATCGAGGCTTGTACAAAGGTCTGACGCCAAACCTTCTCAAGGTCGCTCCGGCCCTAAGCATCACCTGGATTGTGTATGAGAACTCCAAGAAAGCACTTGGCCTGTCTTGATTGTCCGCCAAGCCACAAACTGAACGATTGTATTGGCGTGGACCAGTCACACCACGCAATTAACAAAAAACAAACAAACCAGAAAACATCCAACAAAACATTACTTATTAAGACGCGCAAACACTAAACAAATCTCATATGAACTTTTAGGAAAGTGGGGAATTTAGCGGTTGGATGGCATCTTGTTATCGGATGATACTTGGGCGTTAGGGGAGATACTGTCCAGAGGAGGAAAAAAAACCACAAACTTCGCCCATGAATGTAGGGATGAAGAAACAAGGCACATCGCTACATGTTTTCATTTTTGACAGGACGGAGTCGACGGTTAGATATTGGCTGGCATGATTTCTACAACTGAGATAGAGAGGGCGAGGAGAAGACCCTGTATTACGACAATAAAATTATCGCGTATAAACACACTTAAGACGAATAGAAACTGCTCACATGCTTTAATTCTGAATACTCGACTGAGACCTTTGTATTATTGCTCTTTTGTATTTGCTGTACAGCAAGTGCCTGTTACATCGGTGCATTATAATTTTGACTCTAACTGGATGTCATAGTGGACGGTCCATGGGGTTAGTAAAAATGAAGGGGTTCTGCACTTGTAGTGGCAGGAATATCCTTTTCGGATGCTGCTTTGCCGTTTGTATGCTTATCCCAAGGCACCGGGACAAAATCCGGATTATTGGAATTTGCAGGTGAGCCGTGAAAAGCTGCAGCTCCAGAACAGCCGTCTGATTAGATGATGAAGCTCTTGGAGACAGGCTGGAATAACACCATATTGGTAACTGCCATTGTCATCATTACCATAATATGCTTCTTGGCAATTTATTGGAAGCAGGAGGGTTTCATTTAAGCTAATTCGACATTCAAATGGATACTCATGCTGGATTCATGCTGGAAATTGTTGACTCGACTAATAACATAACATACTATCTGATGGCTGTAACCACCGGAAATTCACTGAATGAATCTTTATAAAAACCCCCCTTATTGACGTATTGGAGTGCCGTTATTCATAGGAAAAAGTCTCATTGACAGTATATACTTTGAAACTACAAGAAGATAAGAAAATCATACCTATTTAGCTCTTTCAATTCTGTACCAACATATTCCATGTGATTAATTTCAGCCTCGGAACCCTGGACTTGTTACTCTGTTGGCGTACGACACCGGCTCGACACCCAATCTTCAAGGCTCCGAACACTCCCCAAATGCGTAGCAGAAGCGTCTTAGAACCAAGATGTCATGGTATTAAGCGCCAGGAGCGTCAGCTTCGGTGCCACGTTAGTAGAAGAGTCTGACTGTGTTTAGGTCCAGGCGAATAAGCAGGGACGGCAAACTCCGTTTGGTCCATGTTTCATCCCGTGCAGTTTTGCTTACATTACTAGCAGAAACTAAACAGACTAGATGTGTTGTGATGTCTTGATTCGTGGTCGTCTGTGTGAGGGGGAAAGCATTGCTGTCGTGTGATGTCGGGCCCATTTCTGATGGCAGTATACCTCATTGCAGGTTTTTCACTTCTCTTGATATTACTTTGAAGACCACGCCCGATATTTCTGTCGTCACTTAGTTTGATTATATTTCTGGTTAACTCTTTGTATTATCGGAATGGCTTCTGCAGATTTGGGCTCTGCCATTGTGCCCGACGAACAAGTAGTGAAATACTCTTCGGCTTGCCAGAATGACCATGCATGTTGCTGAAGATGACGATATTGATCCATCAGATCCAAGCGGATGAAGAGTCATCCCTAGGTGAGGTAGGAGAAATTGGCATGATTAAAACGTCAAAGGTAGATCGAATACAACTTTGATACTGACTGTGAACAGGATATTTGTTCATCGACGCAGAGCCTCACAAGCTCAATCCTCGACTATCGGCGTGAAAATGGGAGAACGTACCACCGTTACAAGGATGGGAGTAAGCACTCCAGAATCAATTTTTCCCAATCTGGAGGCTCCATAGTAACATGATTAGAATACAACCTACCGAACGACGCCCAAGAGACCGAACGATTAGGTACGATTGAAACATCTAGAGTGCTACACGACTGTGAGCTGAGACGAGATTCCGAAATAAGACTTGCAGCACCATCTGTTTCTCCTAACGTTCGGCGATAAATTGGGCCTAGCACCCTCCATTGCTCTGGGTTCCAAGGTGAATCGAGTTCTTGATTTAGGAACAGGCTCGGGGATTTGGGCCATCGACTTTGGAGACGAACACCCCGGGGCTCATGCAAGTCCCCAAATTCTGTAGGTGCGTTTCGTTGGCTAACAACCATGGCAGGTTGTGGGAATTGACCTGTCTCCCATTCAACCAAGCTTGTATGTATCATTTCATTAGGACTGTAGAGAACAATGCTGACGGCTTGCTAGTGTTCCTCCCAATGTCGAGTTTTTAGTTGATGACATTGACGAGGAGTGGAACCACTCTCAACCGTTTGATTACATCCATAGTCGAATGATGACATCCAGCGTTGAAGATTGGCGGGCGTATCTACAGAAGATTTATGAGTAAGTTTCACAGGCGGGGTGAGACTTTATATAGTTAATAGTGTTTGCAGCAACCTCACACCAGGAGGCTACGCAGAGCTTCAAGAGGCAGACCTATTTCTCAGGTCTGACGACGGCACACTGACTCAAGACCATGCACTTTCAAAATGCTTGCAGCTAATGCATGAGGCATCGGTCAAGTTTGGGCGGGAGTTTCAGAAGATTGAGCCCCTTAGGACGTTGATGGAGGAGATTGGGTTTGTAGACGTGGCCCAGACACGGCGCAAGTGGCCGACCAATACTTGGCCGCGAGACCAACGGCACAAGGAGCTCGGGGCGTGGAGCCGAATGAACCTCGACAGCGGGCTGGAAGCCTTTACAATGGCGCCACTGACCAGGGCGCATGGATGGTCAAGAGAGGAGGTGACGCTTTTTCTTGTGGATGTGAGGAAGGACTTGAACAACACGGGGATTCACGCTTATTGGCCCGTGTAAGTAAGGTGTAGGTCCGTTGGAAAGGATATCGGCTGACTGGTTTGACTACAGATACTCAATTTATGGTAGAAAGCCCGAGTGAAGCTTGGAGGATGCGGAGGAGATAGAACGTTGGTTGGGGTGGACGGCGCAGAAAGAGTTGAGGCTTGGGGCAGCGGTTGTTGGTGAGATAACTGTCTGAGATAGGGGGTGATGTTGAAAACGATTTAACTCTATTACTTCAATATTACACTTCGTTCTATAATATGCATGAGAAGATGTTTGGATCTGATGGTTCAATGGGCCGTCATGATTGGGACGGATCAACGTCCATGAGGCATGATCATCTATGAAAGCACATCACATGTGTATACGTCAGCTGGGAACAAAGAGAGTACGCAATGAGGTTATTCCCAAGAAAGAAGAGGCGTGCAGATCTTGTCTTGGCAATGCCCGCACACCCAGCCCTACCGACCCAGCCTATCCGGATGCATCCGACCAAGCGACGCAGGCCGCGCAAGTATGCAACTCTGTTTATCGCTTGGTTGCAATGAAAAAAGAGGCAGTCTATGCGTCAGCCGCACTCGCGGCCCTGCAAGGCGAGATGCAAGCTTACGCCAGCCGGCCGAAAGAAAGAGGGAGAAGGGAAAACCTTGGCCCAGCAGTCGGAATGGAGCTTGCACAAGACAGGCAGCTACAAAGAGAGATGCATGCGGGCGCGGGGGGGAGAGGATGCTGGGCCACGCCCAATTGGGTTGTGTCGTGGTGAGTGGCAGGGGTGCAAAAGGATGTTGGAGGCACTTTTGTAGCGGTGATGGGATTGCGACTGCAGTGCTGTTGGAAAAGAAAGATTGCCGAGTACCGCGGAGGGAGTCAGTTTGCGAAGATGTCTACGGGCGGGTATGAGGTCTGGCCGTGTTCTTTTCGTTTCTTTTGTTTCTTTTGACGTCTTGAAGAGTCTGATCTACGTGAACCAGATTTGCGCGATCGTCCACCATGACATCAGAATGTCGACGTTCCGTATCTAGAGCCACTAACACGACCGCGAGACACCAGAGCACCAGGGCACTGGAGCACGAGTATCCGATGGCGTTTTCTAAGGTCTCCACCGAATAGGCAGCCAGTATCACCATGGATGATACCGGCCTGAGTTGACGCCTGTTACATCGGCAAATGGCCCAACGCAACCTTCTTGCCTCGACACACGGATGGCTGCGTGTGCAACGCCAGACCATGCATCATGTCCTGCAGCGTATTCGTCGTCGACGCCTTGCGTGATTGAGTGATTACCCCCCAGTTCACAGCACTCACTGGCAACCGGTTTCGGCCATCAGTCGTAATCAATCGCTGCCGCTTCACCTGGCCAGCCTTGCTGCCTCATCTAAACTCCCCCCCCTCTCCTCCTCATCACCTCGTCCTTCCTCTTTCTCCTCGTCCACGTAGCTCCAGCCTTTTAGCATCTGCATGTGTCTCACGACAGGCGACGATAGTTCCCACTGCACCCGCCACGTACGCAATCCCATCTAAGCGAACCTCACGAAATACTTCTTTTTTTCGGCTTCTTTGTTCTTCGTCATCCGTGATATTCAAGGCGCCAGCAAAGGTGTTGTTGTTGGCTGCATTTGTAACATCTGACATCACCAGCCGTCTGGCGCAGGGACCTTATCCCGCTGCCTCAGCCCTATACGAAGCTCGTCGAGGACACTAGATCCGTCATTGACCAACCACGGTCCAATTTCGTCACGATGCCTACGCCATACTCGGACAACTTATACGCCGGTGCTGACTCCTCAGACGACGAGGCCGAAGCCCTCTCTCCAACCGACGGCTACTTCCACGCGTCCTCAGCACACACCGAGTCGTCATCGCATCCCTTCCACCATTCCATTCCCGTCCGGTCCAACGTGCTTGTCGAGGATCCAACTCTAGCCGGTCCGGCCGCCAAGGCCCGTGAGGCCGAAGCCGAGAGAGCGCAGTCAAATAGGGACGCCGCTGGAGCCGAATACCAGTCGCCGAGTGTCTTAAATCCTGCACCAAGCCACAGCCACCGAAGAAGCCCTGAAGAGGAGCACTCTTCCAGCTCCCCATCTATTGACCAAGTCGTCTATTCACAAAACAACCGTCGGTCCGCCGGTATTCAAAGGTCTTTGTTGCCCTACCATCACGACGCCCCTCCCGCGTACACTCCGTCACCAACATCTCCCATCTCAGGCTATCACACATTTGGGCCTTCCAATTCCACCATGGGTCTTCCTCCGGAACAGCAGCGACTGATCCCTCGAGGTCCGGAGTCCATGGGACATCCTCTCACCCCAAGACCGTCTCGCTGGCAGCGATTCAAAGACTTTGTGTTCAACCTGACTCCAGGCAAACACATCAAGTCTGTTCTGGGGGTCCTTGTCATCCTTTCAGTCATCTTTATCTTATTCACTAGCTTTTTCTTTCGAATGAATCACAAGGTGAGAGCCATATCCATTCAAGGCTGACCAAGAAACTCATAAATACCAGCACAATCCTCCCCTCGGTGACAATTCACCTGTCAAAAAACCTAACATGGACCGCACCGACTTTATATGGAATCCCACACATGGGTGTCGCAATACTAACTTGAAGCGCTACAGCTCATCTATCTCGGTAGAGATACGCTACGATCGCAATCTATCCTTCACCCAAACGATAGCAAAGGATGACCCGGAGCAGTCGGGTAGGTCGCCAAATGTCTCAGGAGAGGTCATCCTGCGGTCCACCGATCCTGCGTCTCCGGCAAGCATCGATATTGAGGTAATTCACAATGGCGAAGAACCCGATGTCGATGTCCACTTTGACAGGAAGACCCAAGTCTTCAGACTCATCACCCCTAGGAAGGTAAAGTGGGATTTCCCCAACGAGAGCCCCTGCATCCAAATCCGAGTCACTATCTGGGCTCCCCGGGATTCCATTCTGAATGCCTTCGACATTAACACTACCCATCTGGATGTCTCTATCCTAGAGGGTTTCGTCATCGGTGTGGTGAATCCTCCGAACATTCGAACCGTCGTCGGTGACGTGCAGACTCCGATGGCCAAGACAACAGGCAACGCACAAGACACAGTTGTTCCATACACACTCGCTACTCGGGAAATTTACATCTCCACCGTCAGCGGAATCATCCGCGGCTGGTATCCTCTCTACGACGTCCTCGACCTCAAGACCAAATCTGGCGATGTCTTTGTCGACGTGGCGCCCAAGCCTGCAAACCCCAAGAGTGTCCAGCCGGCGATTCTGCGCGCGGAGTCGATTTCCGGCGTGCTCTCCGTCACTGAGCCGATCGATCTTGCCGCGAAGGCTGCCCGCCCCGACAAGGAGCTTCCCCCGCGAGATTACAAAGTCGAGCTTTCCACCGCGTCGGGCGACATCAAGGCCGAGGTGGCCGTCTCGTCACTGGCGCAGCTTTCCTCTCAATCAGGGGACTTGACGCTGAAGATGTGGCCGGTGCTGGACTCGTCCCTTCTCAAGGACAAGGGGGGAGAAGGGAAGCCGGAGCTCACGACGGACACCAAGAGTGGTCATACCAAGGTTGACATACTGGAGCCTCTGTGGACGAGCCTGGCTACTATCGGGGAGGCGATGACGCCCCTGGGACAGGGCGACCTTGAGAGCGACCACGAACCTTACATCTCCCACCCCAAAGGGAGTGTACCGGACCTGGTCATCCCATTCGACACCCCGGCCCTTGCCATCCTAACCTCGAAGCATTCAACCATCAGCGGCAATATCCAGCTCAAGTACCCTTCCTCGTGGGAGGGCCAGGTCCGGGCGTCAACCATTTCCGGGTCGCAACAGGTTCGGGGCGATGGCCTAAAGATTGACCGCAACAGCAAATGGCCGGGGCGCAAGAACGTGGAAGGACACAAGGGCACCGGGCACTCGCAGCTGGAAGTTGAAAGCATCTCGGGAGACCAGGATGTATTGATTGGCAATTAGGTTTGAAGCAAAATGGCCGAGTGAGGTGGGATAGAAAGAATGAGAGAGAATAAGAGGACAAGAGAGAGAGACAGAGAGAGAGAGAGCGAACTGGAGTGAAGGGGATAGAGAACGTGAGAAGACAAGTATGAGCAAATGCGTCGTATTTCCTGGCGTTGAATGGAACCGAAATGATTGACGATACGAATGACGGAGCTTGGCAGGAAAGGGCTGGAGTCACTCGTTGGCATATTCTGTCCCGTAGCACACAGTATTTAATAATGCGAATCATCCAAAAGAAAAAAAAACTTTGTTATTTTGTGCAAATAATCAAGAATAAACCCAGAGCTCTGCTCTGCGTCCACTTTGCCCGCCCAGTCTGCTGTACTCTTCTATATACTTTGTGCTGTGGTTTCCAAATCATACGGCAATCCTTTGTCCGCGAGACAATAAAATAACCCGCCCATCCATCCAACCACCCACCGGTCCAACCCAACCCAAAACCAGAGTAGACGAGGAAAAAACATTGACAGACAGTAGGCATCTGGTTCAAAATAAGGAATATCAAACAACAAAAAAAGCAACAATCTCCCATGGAAGGCAAGGAGAGAGGGTATCCATTACAACAGTGCATCAGGTCATAAATTGGCGGTCGTGAAAGAAGGGAAGGGGAAGAAACATCGTTCCAGGATGGCGCGGAAAGCGTGGGCTCCCCGAAAAAAAAGCAATAGAAAATAATAAGCACATCCGTTATCCGCCGCCAGGGGGTGGTCATATACGTGCCGGCTGCGTAATGCCATTTCATGGGGAATATTTGAGGTGTCATGAATAAGAAAAAAAAAACGGAGAGGACAAGGGGGCCGAGGCCGAGACAATACTAGAGACGCACCCGTCTGACTTATTCTTCGACGTCCCATGGCAGGTCGCGGTTTGTGACGACGAGACATGTCAGGTACTGAATTGCGTCACCGGTGCGGCTGCTGCCGTTCATATCGAGCTCGAGGCTGCTGTTCATTAAGGGCCGAACCATCTCGCGGGCCATGGCTTTGAGCTCTTCCATGCGTTTCTCGAAGCGGCGCAGATTGTCACGGCTGTAGAACTCGGGCGTCAGCTTGAGAAAACGCTTGCATTCATCGTGGGCAAGGAAGCTGGCGGGGCTGGCGGAGCCAAGGGTGCGGTATGCTCGTCCCACTGCGGCCAGCGGCGGGACGGCGGGAGGAAGGGCCTGGCGACCGCCATCACGGGAGCCGGGGTGGCGTCGTTGTTCTGGCGCTGGTGGAGGCGGAGGAGAGGTGTGGTCTGCCAGCCACTGACGGAAAAGGCTGACTACAAGCCAGTCAAGGTAGTTTGTGCTGGGGGACACGCGCTCGCCGCGGCTGTTGGTAAGACCTACGCGGTAGAGACGACCCTCAATGCGGTTGACCATTTCCTCAAGCTCATCGACCTTGTCTTCGATGATGTCGAGCACCACAGGCGGCAGCGCAGCTCGGAGACTGCGTTCGCCGACGGGCCACTGGCCTACGACGTGAATTAGGGCCTCTTGGAAGATGACCTTGGACCGGGCGAGGTAGCCGAGACGCAGGTACGAGATGGGATATTTGGCAATCTGCTTCCATAGGCGGGACTGGAACTGCAGCATGTGGTGGTCAACGCGGGGACCGACCACGCCGAGGGCATCGTAGCGATCTGCGAGGGTCAAGAGGCTCTTGCACTGCACATATGCGTCCGCCACATTCACGCCATCAAGAACGGGTGGGTAGTTGTAAAAGATGCGAAATAGGTTGTCGTAGTCGCGGAGGAGGTCTTGATCGGCCTGGGACAGAGGTGGCGGTTGCGCCTGGTGGTGATGTGAAGATCCCAGACCAAGGTGTGCGACTGATCGGAAAAAGTTGCTTGACGAGGCCGACGTGAGCGAGTGTGAGTGCGAGTGCGAATGCGAGTGCTTGGACCTGTGCGAGGAGCGGGTACTACCCGAGTTGGCGACGATGGGCGTAGAGCCCTGGTTGTGAAGAGATTGCGAGGGTTTGGAGGTCAACTCGTCCCTCTGGACCAGCATAGGGACATCGTTGTCGCCGGCTCGAGGATCTAGCTCATATCTCCATCTCCTTCGGGGTGGGCCGGCGGTTGAACTACCTCTCACGGACGAGCCATCGTCGCTGCCGTTGACTGAGGACCCCGACTCGCCGATGCGAGACAGTTCGTTACCGGCGGGGAGGGCACGGCCGCGGGACCAGTCGCCCGAGGTACTGGCCTCGAAGAAACCGGAGCTGCGGGTGAGTGTGTGGCGATGGAGCAGATATCGGTTCTGGACGGGGGGCTGGCCGGGGGGACACTCGCGAGCGCTGACGATTATTTCGACATCGCCACTGTTTGCGAAGACTGGGAAGTCGTTTTGCGGCACGTAAGACGAGCTGCCCGTGTGCGAACGATTGTAGCGCTTATTCCGCGAAACGGACGACGGGCGAGAGACGACGGAGGAAGGGCCGCGGCGGGAGAGGGAGGATGAAGCAGCCGGTGGCGGCTCGAGCGTGGAAACCATGGGTGCTGCTGGGTGTGAATCACGGACGGTCGGATAGTGTTGGTTGACGACGTCGAATTGACTCTGGTCGGTGGCCAAGTGGTACTGGCGATGCAGTCGACAGATGTCGCGCAAATATCGCTTCCCAGCCGCTGGGAAATGCGGAGAAGGCGAGGGCTTGGTGGTAAGGGATGGCCTAGTCGGAGTTGGTGTGAGGGTGGTAACGGGGAAGGTGGTGGTGGTGATCATTCACATGAGGGACCAAAGTGGGCGCGTATTGTTGACAAAGGTGGGCTGCGTTGCGCCAGCGACAAGTGCGCGAAATGGACCTGGGAACCCTCGCCAAACGTAGTATAGCAGTGCCGGCACCAGGGCTTGGATCTGCCAACATTGAGGGATGAGGGAAAAAGTTTAAAAAAGAAAACAAATAAGAGAGGAGGAGATGAACAATAATAATAATAACAACAATAAAATGACGAAATGGTAAACAAGAAACTGGGCTGCTTTTTTTTTTTCTCCTCTAGCACAGGCTAGAAAGAAACGGGCGAGGGGCGAGAAGAAGGAGGGTTACGGCTGCGCGAGAAAAGGGAATTGCGAATGGTGGCCCCGGGGTTGTCTTTGAATGAACTGCCACGAGGACGCCCAGCGAGTGGATCGAATCGATTTAGCGGCCCAGGGAGGGACCCGATAGTTTTTTAGTGCACACAACGGCGCGGTGCGGTGCGGACGGTGTTTCTATTCCCAGCTACCTGGTACGTGAAGGCCTGGGTCCGTGTAAAAATGGTCAAATGGCCGGGAGTCGGCGAGCCGGGGCGGATGAATCAAGGTCGGGCCGGGACCGGGGTGAGATGCGGTGCCAGATGTCAGTCATTGAAGGAGGTTTAATTGATTTTTTAAATATCGCTCGCCCTTCTCCCCTCCACGGATATCTGCGGCGCGCGATGGAATCTTTGAACCTTGTTCTCTTCTAATTCCCTCTCATGGCTGCATCCGCAAGCAGGTTGACTGCAAACGACGGGGTGGTGGGACGGGCACGCCCTCCCTCTCTCACAAACAGGTTGGAAGAGGAGAGGGGGGGGGGAGTGTGGTGTGTGTGCAGAGGGGAACAAAGACGGGTTCAAGACGAGACGAGACAGCACAGGACAATGGGCCAAGGGGCGGCAGACGGACGACTACAGCGAGGGTTGCGAATCCGCCTTGGACTACTGCCAGACCAGACCGCGTCTCCCGAGGAGGCCCCAGTTTGGGTGTGGTTGGACGCCAGGCGATTGGTGCACTCACCGGTTGTTAGCTGCGGCTGCAGAAGTGGTGTTGTCGCTGGCATTCTCTGGCCGTCGTTGTCGTGTTGTACAAGACGTGCGTTTGAGAACATGGCACTCTCATGTACATGAATGTCGACCAGTGTGTCCCGCTGGGTGTGGTGCCGGCTGCTTGGTTGGCAGATGGAGGGCTGCAGTGGGGGGCCCCTGCTTTGGTTCAGTGGTCAATCGCCCACAGCACTGGCCAGCAGAGGTCGACGGGTGAGCCCCTGCTGGAGCACCCCCGGTTTAATTCGCCCCCCGTGGCCAATGGTTCCGGCCCAAGATGGCCCAAGAGGGATCCCATGGGCTGCCTCTGCTTGGCTCTGGCTCACACGCTCACACGCTCGCACGCTTTTTTTCGCCTTTAAAAAAGAGCCGCTCTTCTCAGCCTCTCTCCGACTGGGCCTGTGCCGTAGATCAAGACCCTTTTTGTTTGCGGCCCCTTGCCTCTCCAGACTGCTACGCCAGACCCTTGCCTGGGCCTGCTGTACGATGTGAATTCATCCAAACTCTGTGGGCTCAGGTACGGTTGCGTTGCATACATTTCTCTCTTGTCCGCCTCCGTCGGTGCTGCGTTGTCCTTTCCCTCTCGCGTTGTGTCATGTCATTCCCAAGCCATGCCCTTGCCCGCCCGACTCTTCCGCACCCGCAATCCTCGCCGCCTCCTGTTCCGCTCCCTCTCCGCTCCTTGCTGTCTTCCTCGCATCTCAACTCAATCGGCTGCCCCCGACACCTCAAAATGACTCTCCTCCTGTAGGGAACAACCCAGCAAGAACATGTTCCACCCGCTGAAGTGTCATATGCACAACCTAATTTCCCCTCATCTCTTGTCCTGTCTGCCAGCGCGCGTCTATGTCGGGCACGCTGTCGGCCTCATATGTGCATAGAGTGTCGCAGACTTACATGCGTCGATGCTCCTGTCGCCTGGCGAGCGGGGCCGCTGCACACGCCGCTGTGCACCCTACTGGCCGGGCTGCCCCAACAATCTGCCGCAGCCGCAGCCGCCGCCCATTTGGCGCTCTGGGGGCAGGTACCTAACAGCCACAGAAGCGAGGTACCTTCGGGGCGGGCTTCCATGATGCACACGGCCCCACCGCGCTCGCTGTGCTTCCTCTGCTCCCCCCCGAAGCATGGCAGCTCTGGGCGGTACATCCCCAGCACCCGCCCGCTGCTGGAACCCACCGCTGTGCTGCGCTGCGCTGTAGCATAGCGTGCTTGCTTCTGCCCACGGTAGCTGTCCACACCCGAAACGGTAGAGGCTTCAAACCGTCCGGGCCGCCTCTGCCAGCCGACATCACGGCCGAAACTTTTTTTCTCCCTCGCCCTTCCGTAACCGTCCGTCTTCGTCGGCGACAACGCATCACTCGACGTTTCTCCACCACCTTCCGCCTCCGTCCTCGTCTCGACCGGAATTCCGAACACTCGCATGGTCCTTTGTCACCTCGGCTTTCCTGCAAGATAATGGAATGGGGACGGTCGCCCACGTGTACAACCATGCCTCGCGCCCCATCTCGCTCGCCGAGTTCAAGGACGCAGTAGAGACAGTATGCCGCCCGCGGTTCCCCTTGGCCCGTTCCGCCAGGCCCCAGCGCATAGGTATGTCACCTGCCGTGCTTCTCTGCAGTTTCCTTTTCGTGCATGCCAGCCAGGCCCTGACCATGTCGTACCTTAGTGCTGGCCATCAGCGGTGGCGTGGACTCCATGGCCATGGCCTTTCTGATCTCCAGACTGCTGCGGACCTTTCGAGGCACCAAAATTGCTGATAACCCCGCACACGGAGCCATCGCCTCCGTGATTGACCACAAATTGCGCGAGGGGAGTGACCTGGAGGCTGCCGCGGTGGCCAAGGAGCTGCGCAAGCTGGATATCAAGTCTGCCGTGACGCCCATCGGCTGGAAAGATGAGCGGGCCAGAGGCCTTGACCCCAAGAAACTCCCAAACCTCGAAGGTCTTGCACGGACTTATCGATACCGCGCGATCGGGAATGTTTGCAACTTCATGGGAGCCACCAGTTTGTTCTTTGCGCATCACCGCGACGACCAATACGAGACGGTTCTGATGCGTCTGCTGGGAGGCCATGGATACCGGGGCTTGCAGGGAATAAGAGAGGCCAATTCCATCCCGGAGTGCTATGATATGCACGGCGTCTACAAGAGTGGTCTTTTGGATGATCAGCTAAAGGCTAGCCCGTCGTTGAGTTTCCGTCCAGCACTCCGCGAAATGAAGCGTCTTCGGAACATCTTTAGAGACGACAAGCTGGTTGACCCCGGGGAGTATGTTAGGCATCGATTACCGGGGTCGAGTCTGGTAGAGGGTTACCACGAGTATGGTGCCGTCGAAAGACACCTTGACTTGCCCTACTTGAAGCCATTGGACACCGAGGACGGCGGAGTCATGATCTATCGACCCCTCCTCGAATTCGACAAGGATAGGCTCATCGCTACATGTGAGGCGAACAAGGTCAAATGGTTCGAGGACCAGACAAATGTCGATCCGACACTCACCACTCGCAATGCCGTTAGATATCTGGTGAGAAATCACAAGCTCCCCAAAGCTCTCCAGAAGCCATCTATTCTCGCGCTAGCCAAGCGATCGAAGCGGAGAATAGAGTTTGAGGAAGGCGAGGCGCAACGCTACTTGATTCGACAGGCCGTCATTAGGGATTTTGACCCCAATGCAGGCACATTATTGATTGAGATTCCTACTCCGCAGGTCGTGGGGAGACGCCGCAAGAGACGCTCACTGAGCCCGTACAACGAGTTTCGCAGGGAGCACCGCAAACTCATCATGTCAATTGCGATTCGGAAGCTGATTGATTTCATCACACCCGAAACCCATCTCCCACCATTACCCAACCTTGAGAATGTAGTACATCGCCTATATCCTCACCTGGCACCGGGGACGAGCCCGCCGCCCCCGAAGGCGTTTGCGATTGCCGGGGTGCTATTTGACCCCAAAGTGACGGGAAAGTCGGTGAGGTGGCTTCTATCTCGAACCCCCTACCCGTCCAACCAACCTTTGCCAATTGTCAAGCTCCCCGGCTCGCTCGACCACCGCTTACGGCCTACAAAGGTTGAGATGGCAGAGCGAGGGGAATCACCGCAACAGCCGCGCCCCCTGGGGTGGAAGAAGGCAGTCGTATTTGATGGTCGCTTCTGGATCCGGGTTGGCTTCAATAACCGAACTCATTTTCGCATACAGCCCTTCCAACCGGAGGAGGCCAAGGGCTTCCGCAAGGCACTCTCGCCGATGCGCCGAGCCCGGTTGGAGCGGTTGCTCAAGCACTATGCACCGGGGAAGATCCGATACACGCTGCCGGCGCTGTACAGCGTGGAACGGGAGCGAGATCACTATTCGCAGCACGTCACGCAGACGGTGACGATGCTGGCTCTGCCGACGTTGGGCATCCATATCCAGGGCCTGGAGCGTTGGGTGCGCTATGAGGCGCGCTACAAGAAGGTCGATACAACCCTACTCGGCCACGAGCCGCGGGGCGAGAAGGGCCATGTGGTGCGGTATCGGCCGCTGTATGGGGCGATGCGAAAACATAGGCGCAGGAGATTGTACAAGTGTCGCGAGAGCAGATAGCTTGACGCGGTCAAGGTTGTATTATCACGTAGCACCACCTGCGTGCAACCGCAGGCACTTGGATGATTCGAGATACCTTCGCCATGTTGTATAATATGTACATTAGGAATATCTATCACAGTTGGGCACAGCGGAGGGGGGATATTGGGTTGTAATGGAATAACCGACCCGTGGAATTGGAGGGCGAGGTGCCTTGCAGGGTGAGAGGGGAGAGATCATGAACTCGGGCACTAACAAACCATATGCCGTCAGCATGAGATGTCACTCTGCGGGTTGTAGAGCTGAAAAGCAAACGAGTTGAATCATGACCGAGGTGACAGTCACCAGCCTGGCAGAGCAGGCATCTTTGGCCAGTTGAAACGATCGACAATGCAGCAGCAGGGCTGTCTGGGTCCCTTGTCCTGCAGAATGACCTCTACCCACGTTTTTGAACGGCACCCCACGCAAAAAAAGAGATCCAGAATCTCTCTTGTCCAACCAGTCCCTGTCCCTGAATTGGGGCGGTCGAACGAATGATAGCCTCACTCTTTTGTGTGCATGTTGTAGTATGGTGATTGGGTCGCGGCCCGTCAAGAGCAAGGCATTTGGTATTCCAACAACCCCCTCAACTCTTTGACTTGCCAATGCAGCATTTCCAATGTATACTTGGGGTTTTAGGAAAGCATGCCGTTTCTAATAATTTCCTCGACACATTCGTCTGTACATTCGCGTTTTTTTCGCCACCCCAAGCCTCAGATTGGTGACAATATAGGGATGGCCATGGGCACAGCCACTCATCGCTCGTGCCCACCCTATCACGATGGCTCGTCCAACGCAGGGGCTCAAAGAGACGGCAGAGCCTGGGAAAGGGGGGCTTGAAGAGAGGACGAGTGAGGTAGCCAAGTAATGCCGACTGCCAGGATCGCAACTATTCTGCCTTTCCCCGCGTGACACGAGCTTATAATACGTCGGCACCGAGTCTGCCTTGTCTGCCTCGGCGCGTGACTTCTGCTCAGCCAAGACCAGGACAGGTAGTGAGCAGAGGGAGTGAGATTATGGAGACAAGTCATTTATCCAGCAAAAGGGCGTGAAAAATGCACCGTGAGTACGTATTCGACTTAACAGGACAACGCGGCGGTGAAAGAGACGGGGCGAACTGTGCAGCCTGGAAGGTGCAGAGAGGCAAGGGCCAAGCTGGGGCGAGCGTGCCGAGCGTGAAAAACAATCCACCGGCACCTTTTGCTGATTTGTCATTTTCGCTGTAAACATAGCAGACCGTGAAAAAAAAACAGAGATTTCAATTTGATTTCTTCTTGAGAGGAGATATCCAGTTGTTGCCTTCCCTTGTTACATATCACATTTCAAGTCCTGCCTTTTGTCAATGAAGTCCTCGAAGCCCCCAGCACGTCACATTCACGAGTCCTACCAATAAAAGAAGCCACATAAAAAATACGAGGAAAAAAAGAAGCATCGACGCAAAGAATTCGCCTCCGTTCATTGGAAAGAAGAAAAAGAAAGCACACCAAAAGGAAAACACGCTGAGTAAGGCCACCCTGACTCATGTCCCAGCAGGTGGGAGGGCGGCCATGGCTCCTGCCATCACATTTCCAAACGTAAAGAGCCAGTCCTGAGCCTTTCCGAAGACACATGAAACAAGAGAGAAAAGCCCCTCGAAATCTCACGGCAACACACCTCTTCTTCCTCTCCTTCATCCATATTCGACCGTGAGGCTTCTTGCCCAACAAATAACTACTCGAAAGAAAACGGAGAAATCCCGGGCTCTCGGTCGCCGAAATTACAAAACGAAAAAAGGAAACATTCCCCGCTCGCCCAATTCACACCTGCCGGTTATAACACCCTCCTCAGATCCTTCTAGAATCTGGGCGGCTTATTTGCCTTGCCATCTGGCTGCCTCGCCGAGGGCCATCAGCAGATAATCGTTCAACCCCACCCCCCCCAAACCTCTTTCCGGCTGGGTGGCTGTTTCAAACTTAATCTCAACAAAACGTATAATAATCTTTGATCATGAAACCTCTGGGTGCTGACTCAGGCAGCTTGGGTCTCTCATTTGGGGCTCTCTTGGAGTTCTGGTGTGGGGGATCGACCGCCGGGGATCCACGACGATGCTAGTCCCACATCCGATCCGAGCCGTTCAGGAACGTCAGTGATACAAGATCCACCAACGACTGTGGCTTAAGCATAGGCCATATCCTTTGTTTCAGCATGGCGACAGTTCTGAGAGAACTCCCTTCTTCAACGTGGGGAAAATGTTTCTTCGAGCAAAACAGGCACACAAAGACTTGACGAAGACCGTGACGATGACGCGACGGAGCCGATTGCTTTAGTCATGGTAGCTTTGGGTACGAGCCCTTTGCTTACGGCTACGCCGGCCTGATCGATATTCAACACTCACGGGGCCCCTTTCATGTCTCTCAGGTCGCCATCCTGCGGGGTAGTATTGCTCTGGCTGTGGAAGCTCATGGTATGATGTCAGGTATCGGTACTCATCGGCACCGAGGATTCCCAAGCTGTATATGTGATCGGTGAAGTAGTGATCTGGTCGCATATGCGCTACTGTCCATCCGTCTTGAAAATGCTCCGCGATATGATGCATTCTCTCCACATAGCACTGCTTACGGCCTTCATATGAATCTGAAGCCGCAATGTATTCTTCAGGACAGAACCAGCAGATGCATCGTAATGGAAAGACGTGGCTTAAATGAACATGGGCAATGTGAGAGATCCAATCTCTTTCATCACCGACATTGAACACGGCGTCGCAACTTCTATATCCATAGAATTCGCACGGGAGGATCATGGAGGCAGGGAGATCAGGAACCGGCGGGCGACGATCCTGATGGCCAGGGGTATAGTAGGAATGATCAGTCGTCTCCGAATAGGCGTTTGTGTCGTTTCTGCTGAAGATGGAAGAGGAGGAAGAAGTTGCGTTGGTATCAACCGACCGAGTACCCGACAACATGGGAGCTTCTTGATCCTCAGACATGATACACGGGGCGTAATAGGAGGGGGAATCCATGGGGGATAGTGGGCTATGATGTCGGCGACTGTGGTCCTGGAGGAAGCCGTTGATATCTTCAGCGGAGATCATGACGATAGATGGCGGTTGGTCGCGCATATACTCGGCAAAAACACGGAGAAGGAGTCGTTCGTTATTTGGACACGAGAAAGAGCACCAAGGCTGGGGAAGTTTCTGGGTCCAGCCGAGTCGAGATATGGCAACGAGGGAGCGTCTGTTGAAGAAGCTGTGTCGCGGTAGATGGCGGGAACCGATGCAACTTGTCGGAACGGGAGAAGGAAGTGGGTGGTGTATCAGGGTGTCTGATGACACCGCTGACGGGGATGGTGGAACTGAGGAACAGGAAGTACGTGACAGGTACTACCAACACTCCACTGAAACTTCTGAACAAGGGATTAAGGCAGCGGGAGGCTCGATGATGGGAATTTGATCCCTGGGGACGACAGCTGGAAACGACTTTGGCCCTGCCCACGGATAAACGAGGTCAGGAGTGTTGATCGCTAAAGGATTGGGACCAAAAAGAAACAGAGGTTTGTGCGGGAGGGGAAGGGTGGGATAAAGATGATGGAATGCGACAGGCCGACATTTAAATTGTTCACATATACGGGGCAATCCACCAGTCACTCGATCAACGAACGGCCAATTCTTTTTTTACACCAAAAAGACCCTGTGCTCGTCGGATAGACGTTCAAAACGACATGGACGTACGTATGTACCACTTTTGGCCCCCATCAGGTCGCCGTTTGGGCCGGTCTAACGTTTCTTGTTGTTATGTGGGAACCTTGCGAGTGCAGATGCAGGCTTCTTTGGGTAGTTGTTGGTGCTTCGGAAAGACTACCAGATTCTGAGCGACGTGGGTTTCGTTTCGATGCTGAAGGGCTATGATTTGGAGGGGCGTACAAAACCCAAGCAATTAACAATGCTAATGTGACAGGTCAAAAGCAATTCCCAGCATAACTGTCCTAGAGGTGCAGCATCTGACTCGTGTTGCTAGTCTTCAACTTGCTTTTGATCACGGCTTGTATGTTGACAAGGATCACCGAATGACAACAATCGGCGGCGGGACATGCATTCGGTTCGCTTGGGGCACTACAAGCCTGGGCGGGTCGTGCGTGGCATGCGCCAGAAACCTCGGTGCAACTCTTTTTTTTTCAAAAGCAGCCAAGACAGCCAGAGGCCCCGAGACCACTATTGCATGTAGGAAAGACACACCGCCTGTGGCCTTGGCTGACGGCGGAAAGAGTGCGATACAATGGCTGCAGAGGAGGGGGACCAAGGTTGACAGCAGGCCACGTGGGTACGAGACAGTACTCTGATGTCTCTAACACCCAGTTTATTCGTTCTTGGTAGAATTCCAAGCAGTTGGTTTGTATGGCACTGGAATGAATTCTCGAAAATGGATTGATTACAACGTTCAAGTCCTACAGTCCTACAGTCTTGTGTGGTTTGGAGGTGTCGATTTGGCTGATTGCTTGTACAGGTTGCAGACTAGTCTCCGTCCGGAACGGCGCGGTGTGGGGTGGTGGCCGAGGCACAAGCAGCTTCAGAGGATGGAGAACACGGGGGGGCACCGGAGACCCTGTGAAATGCGGCTCAAACCTCTTTATTACGGCGAAACACTCGACATGGTCACGACCCACCCATCAGATACCCTACGTTGGCTTCATCCACTTGTTCTCTTCTTGGCCCTGTCCGATACAACCGCGGCCGCATTGGATGTCGATGGACTACCTGCAGCGTGCGTCACCACCCTTTGGCTCCCGTGGTTTTTCGAAGCTCGGTGCATCTCTGATTCACGCTCCAGATTCCCCATCGTTCCGCGCCCAAGGCCAGCCAAGTCATTGGTGTTCATGCGTTGATGACCTCCCCTCATCTCCATCCATCTCTAGGCAGAAGCCTCAGATACGGGGACGAAACACTCGGGTACGGCCAGGCGGGGTTTTGAGGGGGCTACCTGGGCTACGTGGACACTCCAGTCTCGCATGCCTGCCGTCGAAGAGCGCGCCGGTGACTGAAGAGCGCGAGCCTTGCATGCGATTTCTGCAGACTCTGGGTACAGTCTCCGTCGTATTCTTGAACCGTCAGTCCCGAGGAGTGCTAAAGATGGTCTTTTCATTGTGGGATTTTCCGCACACTGCACCAAACTATGACGC
>NAGG01000687.1:0-50895 GCA_003031705.1 Calonectria naviculata
GCCCCCCCAAAACCCCCTCCTCCCCCAGGTTCGAGCCTGGAGTCCTGGACGCTCGAAGCAGGCCATCGCTCTCCCGCCACCACCTACGCACACCTACCTACTACATCAGCCTGCAACCTCTAGCTCTCTTCTCTTCTTGCGCATCCTCCTCCTTGTTCTTCTCTCCCTCCGACATTTCCTCCTCCTGTTCTGCTCGCCTCAAAACGTCCGACCGGCTACCGAATCCCTCTCTTCTCCCGACTCCGTTCCCTCACCGTCGCCGGCCTCTACCATTAGCCCGTTCCAGCGCTCATCGCGTCCCACGCCACGCTCTCCGCCACTGGCAATCCAGCGACCGAACCACACGTTGTGGTGTTACTCAGACCTGCGTTCACGATTCTCCTCCACAATCAGTCCACAACTCGCTTTCGCATGACAACCATTCTCAATTGCGACCATTCCCACTGAGCTGGTGCCGTCCAGCCTCTGTGGTCGGCCGTCCGACTTCGTCTCCAGCTCGGTTCGGGCTCCCGCTGTCAACCCCGACACCCCGACCACGCCGAAATGGCCGGCTTCTTCAACAAGATCAAGGGCTCTGGCACGGTACGTCGCCACCCCCTCTCTCTCATCTCCCTGCCCTACAGAAGCCCGCGACCACCCTGACCGATTCCGATCGTCTCTGTCCTTTTGCGCACAGCCTTGCGACCACTGCTAACAAAATGCCGCTTCGCTAACAGGCCTCAACGACACCATCCAAAGATGCCCTCGCCAAGAAGAAGGAAGAGCCTGTGCTCGACCTCACCCCCCTAGAAAAGATGCTGCAGAATTCTGGCCCCTTACGAGAGGACGGTACAGACAGGTTCTTTGGCCTTGAAAATGTATGTCTCTGTCACCCTCTATTTCAATCGTCGTGAATGCTGTTGACCTAACTTGTCGCTTTAGTTTGGAAATACATGGTATGAAGTCTAACACGCGTACCACCCACGCCGACCTACTGACCCGGCATCTAGTTACTGCAACTCCATCGTCCAAGCTTTATTCTACTCAGACTCTTTCCGCGAGAACGTCATAAACTACCCATCGCACTCCCCGTCCGATACTCCGAATGGTACCCGCCCTAAAGTCAACGTCACGATCAGACCCCCTCCGCCTCCAAACCCCGCGACACAGCCCCCCGGAAAGCAAAAGGGGCTCAGCACGGCTCAGGTGATCAAGCAGAGGCAGGCGATAAACCAACAATTGCCTGGTCAAGTTGGTATACGCCCCGAAGACAAACCTGACACTCCTGAATACAAAAAAAAGCAAGCCATGCTGAAAGGCCCTATTCTCGAGTTGGCGCAAGAAAATGCAGCAGCGTACGGGATGGAGGAGTGCACTTTTACAGGTCTCAAGGACATTTTCTTAGCTCTTCTTGAAAGTGGCACTCGGACAGGAGTTTTGAGTCCGCAGCGGTTCCTGGAGATATTCAAGCGGGACAACGAAATGTTTCGAAATTCAATGCACCAGGATGCGCACGAATTTTATGGCCTCGTGCTAAATGATGTCATCACCAATGTCGAAGCCGCCGCTCGAAAAATGCAGCTACAAATTGACGATGGTCTGAAGAAGTCGGTAGAAAACGCGCTGGGATCTGCCCTGGTGAACGGCACAGGTGCTCAAACACCGGGGACCGGATGGGTCCATGATATTTTTGAGGGTGTGTTGACGTCAGAAACGAAATGTTTGACATGCGAGACTGCATCACAGCGTGATGAGACATTCCTGGATCTTTCGATCGATCTAGAAGAACACTCATCTGTCACATCTTGCTTGCGCAAGTTTTCTGCCGAGGAAATGCTCTGTGAGAGAAACAAGTTTCACTGTGACCACTGTGGTGGTCTTCAGGAGGCGGAGAAGCGAATGAAGGTGAAACGACTGCCTAAGGTCCTCACCCTACACCTAAAGCGGTTTAAGTACACTGAGGACTATAGCCGGTTGCAAAAGCTTTTTCATCGCGTTGTGTACCCTTATCACCTCCGCATGTTTAACACGACTGAGGATGCAGCAGACCCGGACCGTCTGTATGAACTGTACGCAGTGGTAGTGCATATAGGCGGCAACGCCTACCATGGTCACTATGTATCCATAATCAAGACCAAAGACCGTGGCTGGGTTTTGTTTGACGATGAAATGGTTGAACCTGTGGACAAACATTTTGTACGCAATTTTTTCGGCGACAAGCCGGGAATGGCCACTGCTTATGTTCTCTTTTACCAAGAGACGACCTTTGAGAAGGTCAGAGAGGAGCAGGAAAGAGAAGGCATGGAGGAAGTTAAGCTTGCTAATGAAGCAGCAAACCTCGCCCAGGACAATAGTGACAAGTCGGATTCGGTGCCTCTGAAGCGACAGATGACGCAGCCTACTTCTCCCATTCATGAGCAAGAGCCGATGCTGGGCCTGGCCCACGCGACCACGGCACCCACAGTACCATCATCGATACCAACCATTCCAGAGACGCCAGTTCCCCAGGTTCCAGCGCCAATAGCAAACGGGCTCCGAAGGACCGAGACGTCGAAGGAGGATGCAAAGACAAAAGAGGAGAAGAAGCGCGAGAAGAAGCAGCGCGAAGCTGCCGAAAAGGCAGAGAAGCAAGCAGAAAAGGAACGAGAGAAGGAACGAGAGAAGCAGGCCAAGTTGGACGAAAAGAAACGACGAGATGAACAGGCCAAGGCCATACAAGCCCGACGAAGCGAGCAGGACGAGCTCCAGAAGGTCCTCGAGGCCAGCAAGAAGACAGCGGCACAAGAAGATGACCAGAGGAAGAAGGAAAACGGCACAAGCCACTCGAGCTTTTTGGACCGATCCAAGCGTGGCAGCAAATCAATGTCCAAAAAGAGCTTCGGCCTTTTTCACCATAAGGATAAGAGCACAGCTCAAGCTCTCAACGGCTCGCAAAACGGGGATGGCCATGACAAACACGAGAAGCTGAAAGACCGGCTCAGCTTTGGGCTTGGAAGGAAAAAGAGTGCAAACGTACTATCGTCGACATAGGTTCACTCCGCACGGCAGCGTCTGACATTTTTCTTTTGGGAGGGAGAGGGAGGGATGCGTGAATATTTGTCATTTATGATATGGCCTTGATTGTATGGATGATGGATGGCAGGATATACATTTGCAATGTTTTTTCTACCGCATTGTGCGGGCAAAACGGGGACGGGAGCACACAGCATCAGAAAGCGCATTGTTGTTGGCTTATTCCCTTCTTGTAACCTTTTTTGTTGCCAGAAGATATAGTTCCGGGATGGCTATATGCTCTTTTTTTCTAAACACCACATCTTGGGAGTCGGGGCATGGAAGACAACTTCTGGCTTTGGAACAAATGTGATTCGCAAAGGACAGAGTGGAAGGCTGAAATCATCGTTTGGAGCAATATTCCCCTCTAATGGGTATTTGAGTGCTACTGCGTCACCGAGGCGGCTGCATTATATATAGTAGAACCCTTGAGCCAAGCGTCGTGTATTGCTAGCTGCCTGGTTCAAGACACGGATGAAGAGTGTGTGACCAGAACTTGGCCCTGCGACTTTCTCAATTCTGCCCTGTAAGCTATAAAGCCATGCCACAAACAACCCGACGAAAACCGGTGCACCGCTAGCCGTAAATCATATCATTATGCAACGCCGAAAATGCTTAAAGGTATGTTGCCCGTGTCTTTTTCGGCCTTTTAAATCCGTTTTGCCCGATGCCAACACCATGCTTAACCCAGAATAAGCTCGTAGAGGATAATAGCTCCATTGAAGAATATCAAAGGCACTGTGTCGCAAAGCATGCTGTTAGTGATTGCTGATGGTGCGTTTCATCCAAACATGGACAGGAGAGAGCGGCAAGGTGGAACGTACTTCTCATAAGGGTTCGGACACTCGCAATCAGATGGATAACCTTGGCCTTGATGCTGGCATCGGCGCCAGAGCCAAATGCAGGGTCATACGAAGCAGGAGAAAGGTTAACTGGAAGCCGCGCACAAGGCGGTAGAATGTCAGAGTGATCGAACCTTTGTTTTGCGCCGAGTGCGCGGTGGAGGGGAGAGGGAGGGGCGTACTGCGTGCGAGGAATCGGTCTTCGGAAAGAATGGCGACGGCGTTGATCAAGAGCTAATGCGATTGTTATCAATGGGCTCTCGGGCGAGAAAAATGAGTGACGGCGGTGGTTGTGCGTACCACAATAACTAGGAAACAGCACGAGTTAGCAAGATAGCTCCGGGTGAGGAGGACCCGGGGACGGGAGGAGGGCAGGGAATGCGCGTACTGTAGATGAGGTTACCAAAGAAAAGCATGATGGGCGACAATGTGTCGTTATGCGACACAGGTTGAAAGGGCAGACAGAGGGCGCGGCGTCGGGAGTTGCGGATGCGAATGCGAAAAGTAGTTGAGAGGCCGTCGATGACATGTGGTAACAACTGTCCCTCACCTTTTGGCTGCAGCATGCTGCTACGTATGGCGGCCCTAGGGGGTGTGGCCCGCGTGTGGCAGGCGCGGGAGATTGGTTGAGCCGATCCGACGCTGAGCCGCGCACGCCCCCTAGGGAGTTCGCTCAGTTGGTTTCACCAGCGGGACGCCGTTTGTACCAAAGAGACAGCTTACACATATGTAAACTCAGCGACGGCATACGAGGTGACGCTGCCCGTGTTTTGTTACGCACTTGATTTTGATTCCCGCATGGCGTGAAATCCACGAGGTTGAATTGGTTTTGATATACATTCTGCTGGGTTTTCTTTAGCGTGCTATTAATTCATCGCTCTTTGTACTTGCTGAGCAGCTAGCTCATTCATGCTCGCTCGGAGGGAGAGAGCCAAGCCAGTCACTCTCCTAAGTGCAAGAATATCACCGCCAAGATGAAGTCGCTAGGTAGGATCTTTGTGTCTTCAATTCTTGTGCCCGGACTAACGCCACAAATGTCCAGATGTTCTGCTCGGCGCTCTCCTCTTCACGGTGCCTTTAGTACACCTCATGGTGGCCCCCTACACGAAGGTCGAGGAGTCGTTCAACATGCAGGCTGCTCATGACATTCTTGTCTACGGCACCCCGACCAGCGGCGATATTTATGACCGCCTTTCTCACACATATGATCATTTCACCTTCCCCGGCGCCGTCCCGCGCACTTTTCTCGGCGCCGTGCTCCTGGCCGGCTTTGGCCAGCCCATTGTCTCTCTCGTCGGCTTCCAGCACGCCCAGTTTGTCGTCAGGGCCCTCCTGGGCTCCGCAAACGCCCTGGCGCTCTTGGTAATGAGCAGAAACCTCCGGAGAGCCTATGGAAGGGGTGTTGCCAATTGGTGGCTTGTCATGATGATTAGCCAGTTTCACATCAACTTCTACCTGACCCGGACCTTGCCAAACATGTACGCCTTTGGCTTGAGTAAGTCGGCAAATACTCCACTCTCACCGAAACCACTTGCGAAACTAACACTTGCCTAGCAACTCTCGCCTCTGCTTTTCTGCTTCCCCAGGAGAACCCTCGCAGAACCTTTGTCCGCCAAAAGCAAGCCCTCGCCCTCTTCATCTTGGCCGGAGCCATCTTCCGCTCTGAGATTGCCATCCTCCTCATCACCACGACGCTCTATCTCCTCGTTACTCGTCGTGTCGACCTCTTATCTATTATCCCTACTTGCATTGGGTCCTTCCTTGGCGCTCTTCTCATCTCCGTGCCCATTGATTGCTACTTTTGGCAGAAGCCCCTTTGGCCTGAGCTCGCCGGTTTCTACTTCAACGCCATCCTCGGCTCCTCCTCCGAATGGGGTGTGTCTCCCTGGCACTACTATTTCAGCTCGGCTCTCCCGCGTCTTCTGCTAAACCCTCTCACCCCATTGCTCGTCTTCTTCGCGCTGTTCCAGCCGGCCACTTCCCGTTCCGTTCACTCTCTGGTTGTTCCTAACCTCCTCTTTGTCATCATCTACTCCATCCAGCCACACAAGGAGGCTCGGTTCATCTTCTATGTCGTCCCATCTCTGACCGCGGCCGCCGCTCTTGGCGCAAACTACATTTCCTCTCGCGCCTCCAAGTCGTTTTTCTATGGTGCCGCTTCTCTCATCCTTGCCCTCTCCGTCCTCGGGTCCTTCGCCGCCAGCCTTGGAATGCTCTTGATCTCCTCTCTCAACTACCCCGGTGGCGAAGCCCTCTCACATTTCCACGCCATCGCCAGTAATGATCCCGCATCAGTCGTCAGGGTCCATACAGATGTTCTCACTTGCATGACCGGTCTGACCCTGTTTGGTCAGAACCCACAGGGCCACCCAGTTGCTCTCAATCTCCCAGAGGAAACCTCCGAAGGCCCCGCCATTGTCTTTGACAAGACCGAGGTTGAACATCAGTACGAGTGGCCTACATTCTGGCAGCGTTTTGACTACGTGCTCATGGAGGATGCTTCCAAGGTCCTAGGCCGCTGGCAGGTTGTGGGCGTTATTCAGGGGTTCAATGGCATTGAGCTTTTAAAGCCAGGCAGCCAACCAACAGGCCTCATTGACCCCGAAACAGGCGGCAAGATTATTGGAACAGGGGCCAAAATCGCCTCCTTTCGAGACCTTGTGCGCAAGTACACAGGCGGGTGGTGGGTTGGCCCGCGGATGTCGCCGCGGATTCACATCCTGAAGCAGGAGCGGGCAGTTTATCCTTAGAGTCAAGCTCACATGCAGTGCAGTTCACAAATCTCCATGTAACATCATCACTTGTAAGAATTACTACCAACTTTTGATTTTTTTGGTCTGTGCCTCTTGTCTGCATTTGCATGAGGTTAAGAGATACAACGCTGCACGTAATCTCCATAAGTCACCTAGCCATCCGTCCGTCCATCCCGTCCATCCGTCCATCCGTCCATCCATCCATCCATCCATCCACATTCCCAAAACGCAAAGCCACACCAAAATACAAAAAGCCATAACCAGTAAAAGGATAAAAAGAGGTTCGAATATCAGGGGTGGGCCTCCCAGGCCATCATCCCCTTTGCTTCCCTCAGCCCAACGCCACGTAGCCTCTCCCATGCGTTCCCGTCCAGAAGAGTAATTCGGTCCCGGCCAAAGTGTCTGGATCCATAAACGACAATACCCGGCAGACACCCATCAAAACGAAAAGGGAGGCCAAGAACAACTAGCCATAAAGACATTGGCCACAGCCAAACCGGCACTCGGTAATCAAATTCCACGGAGTAAACTCCTCATCCATTCCATCCAAGTATCTCTCATTCGTCCGTCTACTATTTCCAACAAGTAAATCGAGCAAAAACTGTCCTGTTGAATCCTTGGGGCCGCGTAGGCTGTATCGCGAATGCGAGTTGATCAGTACTGTATCGAGGTGCCAAGGCTCCATGTATTTTATGAACGTTCAAGTCTCAGATGTTGTCCACGAAGACGAGCCGTTATTACGAGCAGTCTTTACGAGCAGTCTTACTCCTGCTCTGTCTCGCTTCCTTCGGTCTCGGATTCAATTTCTTCCACCTCGGCGTCGTCTGAATCGTCGCTGGAAGTGCTTGGCAATTTGCCATATTTCTTCTTGTACTTCTCGAGTTGCTTGTGCTGATTAAGGAAATGATCTAATACCGAAGACATGGGACCGGCGAGGTCTTCGAGAGCTCCAAATACACCACCGCCAACAGCAAGATGCCGCATTGCCAAGGTTGAGATGCAAGTCTAACATAACTGTCAGTGAAGTCCTAAGTGTCAGGAGTGATTTGGGCCACATACCTCTATCCGGCTGACTTGATGCTCCATAAAATTCATCAAAAATCTATCCGTTATTTCGTTGCCTTGTTGCTTGATTTTGTCAAGCAGTTCCGTCTCAGGTGGCTGGAGACCAGGCCCATTGACACCCTCTAGGCTGCTGCACAGCATCTCCAGGCGCAAACTCACGCGCCAAAGTGTCCAGATCATATCGGGGTCAAAGGTGAGCTCGCTTGATCCGGCGAGAGCCGCCGGCTTCTCTGCTCCATCCTCGCGCTGCTGGTGTGTTTCGATTCGGCCAGCGAGAGCGTGCGGGTACAGCGAGTAGACGACTTCGGGGTTCTCGAGACCCTTGAGCTTTCTCTCACCCATTTCCTTGACCTCAAAACCTTGCGAGGTGAGAGACCTAAGGTCCTTTCGAATCGTGGCCGCAAAGCTCTCGTCATCGAAAGCATCTTCGGAAGCCGATCCATTACGGTCGTTGTCTTGGTAGTTTTCAAGACATCTCTGAATTTCGGAGATGAAATCGGTCGAGACGGTGATCTGTCCGCCATCCGCCACGGCCGAGATTCGTGCTGCCTTATTAACCATGGGGCCGAAGTAATCCATTCGGCGAGTAACAGGATCTGTCTCACTCACACAGTCGCCAAAGTGAATTCCCATTCGTACCGACAATCCTTTAAAGATGAGGGTATTGTCCTTGTCAAATATGGGCTGACAGTGGACCGAGTTCAACACTTCGGAGGGCCAGTTGACATCCAAGAGTGACATCTGGACAGCAAAGGTCCAAAGCAATGCGGAAGTTGCAGTTGGGAAAGACACCATGAACGCATCACCTTCAGTCTTGACTTCGTATCCTCCGATCCGACGAAGCTGCCGACGCATGACTTCGTTATGGAGTTTAATCGCAGATCGCATGGCGCTTGGGTGCATTTCCCACAGGTTGGTGGAGTTTTTGATATCTGTAAAGACAATTGAGACATTGCCGGTTGGTGCGGGAATCTCAGCTTCAAGCCGATCAAGCGAAGAGTCGAGAACACCTCCCTTGCCCTTGCGACCTCTTCGAGTAATGAGAACTTGGGCTGCATCGGGAATTCCCGATGGGTACAGGGACATGCTGGCGCCGCGATGGAGCCTTGAACGTTCAACTCTCCGTTTCAAGTCAGCGACACTGATCATCATGACCATTATCTTGCTCGAGGCGCCGTAGGCGATCGCAAGATCACGAAGCTTCTGCGCTGCTCGCATGAGGTCTTGACGCTCCGCCCTTGCGATGTCGGTTACCAAGCCCGGCGAGAGATATTCCCAAAGCTCGCGAGTAGCAAGCAAAATAATGTCGTCTTGTTCTCGAATGGTAAAGTTGCTCACGTATGGAGCCGCTTGCACCGCCGGCATCAGGTCAACATAACCAAAAGCCCTTGACACTTGGAGAAGATCGTTCAATCTTCCGTTGCGAGATACCCATCCTCCGGCCTCGCGAATTCTCGTGCGCTCGCCAGGCTCCGCTGGATCGTGCTTTCGTGTCAGCATCTTATGGGTACCATCAGTCTGGATCAGCATCGCCTGAGCATCACCGATGTTGGCGACATAGAGCTCCGTGCTCTGCAGGTATACCACGGTGGCAACACCTCCCGAGTTCAGATCTTCCTTCGTAAGAATGACCGGTTGGCCAGACCCCCTATGCGTTTTCTGCGGACGCTCTTCCGAGTGCTGATAGGCGATTGTGACAAGGTCTTTGTTTAGACCCAAGAATGCGCGTCGCAAAGCATCTGCCGGTGTCTCATTTGATTGGGTCTTGAGGGCTTTGAGCTCAAGAGCAAAGATGTGACCGAAGTTTTCATGGAGATACTTGGCAATCTTGGAACCCCCGCTGGACAAGGCCTGTCCATCAAACAGACCTAGGAGCATTTCCGTTTCTGAAGAGTTGAACCGGGGTACTACCAGATCAATAGTCGACAAGTGTTCATGCTTTCCGAGCGTATCTGCCATTCCATAGGGAAGGTGGCCTGCTAATGAACCAGATGTACGGACACGCCGGTCTTCGCTCTGATCAGGAATACTGGGCTGAGTAAGTGTGACGTCCATGAGACCCAGCACCCTCAAGTTCAATAAACGACTAAAATCAGTGTACTCTTCCCTGTTGACCGCGCCGGGCCCACTAGGAACTGCTGTCTGCTTGATTTCCAACCGCTTGTTGCCAGAGAGGTTGAGATATCGGAGGTTGGGGTTGAGGTTCCAGTTCCAATCATAGGGCACATTAGAGATATTATACTTGAGATAATTACCTCCACAATCCAAGACCGCCAGGTTCTTTGCCCGCGATATGTCTGCAGGCAAGTTGGTAAATCTGTTGCCATTGATGTACAGGGCCTGGAGCAGACTGGACTCCTCCAAATCATCAGCTGGCAAGGTGGTCAAGGCGTTGCCAGAGAGGTAAAGCTCAACCAGCTGTGGCCAGCTCTTAATGGAGCGTTGGGGCATGTCGCTGATTTCGTCATTGTATGCCAGGTTGAGGACTCTTAGTTCGGCCAGGAGGGTAATCTGATCAAATACGTCGTCATCCAAGCGATTATCGGCCAAGTACAAGTTTCGCAATGAACCCGCGAAAGTGTTGGTCATCCGGGCTACAAGACCAGAATCCTTCCTCGTGTTCGTAGACGCTGTTGTGGACCTCGACACGACCGAAGTTTTGCGGCCACCTTTGCCATACACGGACACCACTGAACTCTTCCGGTCGTTGAGTGGGGATGGACCAACACTGAGAAGCGTGCTAGAGTTTTGGCTAGGCCTGCGCTCATCGGAAAGCTCTTCTGAGCTCGCGGTTGCCGAAAGGGAGCCCAGCGTTGGGGCTCTTCCGTTTAGTGATGGGGGAGGCTGCGAGTCATCTCCAGGGGCTCTGGGCGGTCTCGATGCTGGCTTAGGGAAATGTTCAAGAACGTTGGAGGAGGCATTGAACGTCTCCAGCTTGTTGGCCCACCAGAGTTCCATGGGCAACTTGGAGATATTATTGCCCCGGACGTTGAGCACCCGCAGTTCGGCAAGGCATCCAATTTGGGCCGGGAGCTCACCGACAGAGTTGTTTGCGATGCTGAAATGCTCTAGTTTGCTTAAAGAACCAATTTCTTGTGGTAGGGAGACGAAGTAGTTTTTGTCCAAGTTCAAATGCTCCAGATTCATCACATTGTTAAACGAGGAATCGATGCTAGCAAGCTGAGCATTGGAAAGATTCAGAGTCTTAAGCGTCGGCACCGGTTCCACTATCTCAAACTTGTTGAGCGGGTTCGAATTCAGCTTCAGCTGGCGGAGCGCCTCAAACTGGCCTACAAAAGCAGAGATGCAATTATGATCGGCAGAGAGAATCTCCAACTTGGGGAGCTCTGAAATGGTGTCGATCTTGTTGATGCTGTTGTACTTTATGTCAAGCTCGCGCAGGCTGATGAGCTGGCCGAAAGACGGGGGTACGCTGTGCGTGAGCCTGTTGTTGGTAATCAACAGCTTCTCCAGGTTTTTGAGATTTCCAATCTCATCTGGTAAAGAAGCAATAGCGTTAAAACTGAGGTCAAGGTCCACAAGACTCTCCAAGTCGCAGAGGAAAGAGGGAAATTTGTCAAGGAAGTTGGAGGAGATGTTTAGAGAACGCAGAGCCTTGAATGCACCAAAATCCGGTGGCAGCTGCTTCAGTCGGTTGTTGGCAAGGTTCAGTCTCAGCAAGCCGGTGAGTGTCTCAAGCTCGGCATGCTCCAACTGCTCCAACCGGTTATTAGCGACATCCAAGAATGTCAATTTGCCAGCCCGACCCAAGCTGGGTGGTAACTTTCTGGCTTCGTTATTATTGAATTTGATGTCTCGAAGGTGTTTACAGGATTGGATAAAGTCGCGTGGGACATCCAGTGATAGGTTGCGGGAAAGGTTCAGGGAGATGATCTCCGGCGCCTTGGAGTAGAGGGAGATGGGAATGGTGATGAGATTCCGGCCCGACAGGTCAACATAATTGAGTTTCTGGGCACGAGCAAGACCCATGTCGGTCGTCTTTGCATGGAAATCGCTCTCTCGAGCGGACAAGAACATGAAGCGGCAAAGGTAGCTGTTGTCTTCTCGGCCGAGATCCTCTATGCGATCCTTCTCCTCGTATCCGACCTGCTGCAGCAGACGCTTTTGCATCAAAAGCGGTCGCTCTGGGGGCATGAGGACACGAATAAGATCATGCTTCTTCATAATAATGTGATAGTTCTCCAGACCATCGACGACATATGTCTTCTTGATGACTTGGGAGATGACGTCAGTGACGCTGGAATCCAATTGCATTGAGTGAGTGGAAAATGTTCCATCTGAACGAAAGATACGGATGCAGTATGGTGCGGCCTTCTCATCTGCGCGAGGGGGACTGCCAATCTCATCGATGTCAGGCCCATGGTATGAATTGTCCTCGGTATTCCTTCTCACAGCCCAACTGTCTGGGGCGTCCCATTGTCCCTTTGGCTGTACCGAAATAATAGAATCGGCCCGGTCCATTTCAATGTTGTTGACATGGCTAATATCCACGGGCGCCAGCTGTGGGGGCTTCATCAGAATGCCTTCCATGTCATTAAGGTTGGTATCCAGCGTGAAGACGCCACCAGGATCGTTACGATCGGTAGGGCCAATTGCATCATCAACGAACTCCATCGGTCGGTTAGGTCGAGTCTTCTTGGCGAAGGGGAATTTGTTGTTGAAGGTTGCCCCGCGCTGGGCGCCGGGCCGCCCATCATCGCCGTAGTCCAGCACGTACTGGTTTGGAGGGGGGAATGCCGAAGGCGACAGCTCTGGCTGATGGAAGTTCGACTTTGATGTTTTGGTCTGGAGGGACTTGGTTGACTGCGGCAGATCACGGAGCTTCGCGGTGTCGTCCTTGTCCTTGTGGTGCCGTCGGAATCGGCCCAGCAGACCACGCTTCTGCTGGTGGTGGCCAGGCGACGTCTGCCCATCGACCTGGCTCGGCTTGGAACCAAAAGTCGGCCCGGCGCTTCTGTTGCTTGGCGTCGGGCTCTGCCCTCTCGATCTGGTAGAATACATGGCGGCAGTTGCACCTCCTCGGTCTCTATGCAGCTGGCTTCCGATGGCTGTGTCTTCCCTGCTGATGGTTGGTCTTAGAGTTCGAGGGTCTTCATTGCTCTTGTTGTGTCGGTGATGGTGGTGCCCGTGGGCGAAGGAATGGCCAGAGCGTGCTGATGATGAGGTTTTAGGAGGGATTTGAGAGGAAGAGTCGGACACGTATCGTTCTCGATCAGGCCCGGTCAAGATGTCTCGAACGGGAGCTTCGCCGAGTCGTGCGATATCCTGAAAGTGTAAGGTTAGCGAGGCAGCTCCCCGTGGCAGGGAGCGGAGGAAAGGACTCGGGAGCGGAGGCTGTGCGGCCGGAACTCTGTGGAGGGAGGAATGGGGTGGCGGTGGGTATCATCGGGAATGGAAACTGGGCAACACATAGCTAACGCACATTGGTATCCTGATACAAAAACGGCACCACTTCTGGGTCGGGAACCGGTGTTCTTGGTCTAGAGGATGAGGGAGATGCGTCTCGAGTATGATCCGTGGCATTGGAGTAGTTGCGATCCCGTTGAGTGGGGCGGCTGTGACTGTATGAGCGTTGACGCTGGTCCTTGCCCATGAACGAAGTGGGTAGGCTGCTCTCGGAGCTATCGCGACCAGGGAATTCCTCGCCAAAGAAGCCTTGAAGTTTCCGGAAACCGCCGCGTGTCGCACTGGTCTTGGAACCTGTGCTGCTCGCCGTGAGGATACTGGCAGCCGACGGGCGGCGGCCATCGTTGAAGTAGGCGGCATCGGGCGATTCTTGCGGCCCGGGCGCGGTGCCACTTCGAGCATTGGCGGAAGAATAGCCCGGCGAGAGCTGGGAAGCGAAAGACAGGTTGTCGCTCGAGTCGTTGAAGAAGCTGGTCTGCATGGTGGAGGAGGGCGTGGACGAGCCGTTGGAGGTCATCCACGGTGCGACGAAGGGACTGGGGCCGGCGGTTGGTGGGTTATGTTGGATCTGGGGAACGCGGGAGGTTTCGAGGACGGCGAGATCGCGGCGGTAGTTTGTGAGGTCGCTCAAGCGACGGTCCTTGTGAGCGACATTGGAACCGCTGCGATTAGAGAAGGAAGGGGCAGTTGGTGAGACTTGATGATCATCGGCGGACGACCTGAAAGGCGGGAAAAGACAGGGTTAGAGCGACATGGCGACAGAGGCGAAGCGACGAAAGCGACGGCGGCGGCAGGGAGGCGCGACGACGCTTGGCGGGCGGACATTGGGGACTCACCAGTGGTTCACAGCTCCATTGTCGTCGCTAAGGCGAGAGGGCGGCGGGCGGCGGCGTGAATTCGGGGACGACGAGTTGTTGGAGGTTGAGGAAGTAGGCGAATGCTCAGCGTCGGCCGATGTCTGAGTGGGAAGAGCAGGCCTCACGGTGACGGCAGAGTGGGCACTATCGGTGCTTGAGCTCGTGATGGAGCTGATGCGGTTACCGGCCTCATTTCTAGTCATTGTCGCCAGGGCGTCGATGGCGTGTATGGCAAGACCCTAGGCCATAAGGCGTAGTGGGCTAGACAAGCATTCGCGAACAGTCGGTCGAGAAGCGGGTTGAGTCGAGTTGAGTCGCGGACGGGACTTTCACGTCATGTCTCAGAAGAGCGAGAGGCTATGTGGGATGGGGATGGGATGGCCCTGTCTGTCGGTATCGCGGACGTATGTACTCCGTACGATGTTGGTAGCGACTCTATTAACCTGGTGAATGGGGGGGCGTGTGGGTGGGCTCCGGAGCTCTGGGCTCTAGCTCTGGTTCTGGCTCTGGCTCTGGAGAGGTCTGTGTATGCGTCTGTGTGGATTCCGGGGGCCTTGGTTTGATGTGAAGCGGACGTTTTGGCGCTGGAGAGACGGCGCCTTGCTTGGTTCGTCTGCGCAGCACCAGCATGGAATTAATTGACGACAACGATACTGCTGCTGGCCAGGCCCATTTGGTTGGACTTTTTGGCGCTACGACGGGGCGATGACTGGGGTGACGGGGCCCATTTGCTGGGCTGGTTGGCTGGCTGAGATGAGCGGTACTTGTGACTGCGCAGTACGTATTCCGTGTAATAATGAGGTAGACTTGAATGAGGTCTGTTCCGGTCACATCGGCCGGGGGGTGTGCGGTCGGTCCCAGGTGGGAGTGGGATGCTTTGGACTACCTAACCTACCTACCACCTCTGGTCGAGGAATTAATCGCGTTTGCTTTCGCAAGCACAAGCAGGCAACTGGAGAAAGGATTCTAGTCCCCGGCAGTCCTGCTGTTCTCCCTGCTCAGGATCCGCGTCCGGCGGCGGACGACAATTGTGCCGTATTTCAACCATAGCAAAACCAACTTTCAGCCCCAGTCTCACTTGTGCAGCATCGAGGCGCTCTTGGTCCAACTCTCCACCAACGACGGGAGCCATGTACCGAGCGAGCTCCTCCCTCAGCACCCTCCGGTCCCCTCTGGGCGATCCCGCCGCCGTTGCCCAATGCCCAATGCTCTTGGCCAGGGCTTCCGTTGGACGGACCACCTGCGGCGCTCCACAGAGGGCCACACTGGGGACGGGACATTCATCGGGCAGTTTGTCGCCTAGACTGGGGGGCCATGCCTGGGGAAAAGCAAGTGACCACAGCGTCAAGTACCCCCGTCCTACCTCTAGTCAGGGTACCCGGTGGGGAGTCCAGTGTTTCCCGCTCCGCTAACGCGGCCAGGGCTAGCTCTGACATGCCGCTGGCTACCAGCAGTGGTTGTACTTTGCTGGTGCTCTGGTTTTGTTTTTTCCATCCGCCCCCAGCTTGTAAACCACCATCAGCGCTGTACCCGACTTAATCTGGCTGAAAGCTGACACGCCGCCTATTGTCTTACCTGCTTCTTGTCATCGCCACTGTCTTCCAAGCCTCTCATTCGATCCCTTGCACTTGATCACCCCCGGCCACGCGCTATTTCCCGATGGCGAGACGGGCTAACAAGTAGCAGACGACAAGTGCTGTGGCACTGGGGACTGCGAGTCTCGAGGAAGCCTTAGCCAAAGCCACACCAGAATTCGCTTCCACATCGCATTCAACGGCACAACTCGGGTTCTGCCACGTTCAGCGGAGATGACATGCTCAATGTATTCCTGGCGAGTGTGGGAATCCGCTGTCCAAGCAAACCAGGTTCACGGAGCATCTTTTTCCGCGGGCTCTCCTTTCTTTTTTTTTTCTTTTTTTCTTTCTTCTCCTCTCGGTTCTTCTTTTTGTCTTTTACTTTTGCTCCAAGGCGGATCATGTCCACTCAATCACCAGCTAAGCCCTTTGCAGTCCACAAATGGGTCACCAACATGCTCAAGAGACACTGCACATTGCTTTTTCTTCAGACCAGGCATGCGCCAGCCAGTTCCGGCACCCAGGACAGGCCCGTAGTCGTACGTGACCCATACTCTAAGTGGACAACACTTGGCAAACTTCGCTACAAGAAAGACGCAGCCCTTTCAGCCAAACCCCATGCCTCTCCTCTTTATCTCTGTTGGCTCTGTATTGCTGGGCAGGATCATTCTCATGCTGCCGTGCCGCCCGGCCCGAGGCATCGCTCAATTAGACTTTTCCAATATCTCAATGTTGGCTATATCGGATCCGAGTACTGGCTTTGTACGTGTTCGATGACCGGCGGTCGATTTTTCCCCAATAGCAACTTAGGTAAAACATGACAGACATGGGTGGAGGGATGTGTAACACAGTACATGCTAGGGACGGCGGCAGACAGAGCCGCTCGTTTGGGCTCTCACTCTCGCTCTTGGCTCTGAAGCATGGTCAAAACGTCAACGCGTCCAAGTTGGCCCGCCGCAATCGCTTTTTCGGGCCCGAAAATCCGCACCTGGATCTCGCACCCACATGCCCGCGGCTAAGCGTGACATGAGGTAACCGTGCCTGTGTTACGGATTCTGTGCCGAAACGGTGCACAGCTTCAAATCGAGCCAGCGGGTGCCGCATGACCATGGCCGTGCTTATTGTTTGCTTGTGCTTATGCTATTGCTTTTTTGGCTTGTCCTTGTCTCGTTGTCCAGATCGAAGCTTTATTCTTGGGGTTTGTCTTTTTTTTTCTTCTTTTTCTCTTTTCTTTTTCCTTCCATCTCCTGCCGCTTTCGATCGTCCTTAGTGTTGTCTGATGTTGCCTGTCATGTTCCAAGGGCGATCTGTGCGCCTTGCTGCTCCACGGAACCCATGGCGGCAGATGCTTGCACGGATCCGATGGTGGCATCAAGCAGCGCCTCCTAGTCTGACCACTGATATCTGAGGCGGTTATGCGAAAGGCTGATTGGTGACGGAAAGTCGCTGCCTTGGCCAGTGAGATACTTCATTCGTTTTTCCAAAAATGATCATCCACCAGCATCAAGCACACGCCAACATTAGCCCCCGCGATGAGCTTGTTCACTGCATATTGTGATTGCACGGGCATCACCAGCTCAGTGCTGAGCTGAGAGCCGACCTCAACACGGAGACAGCCATGAGCTCTTTCCTCCCTTTCCCCCCGCCGGCTGTCTCATATCAGCTCAGACTTGCATACTTCACCGTCTTTCGATTTCCTGTACGTCTGAAACGGTATCCAGAGCTTGAAACTCGATCCTGGTGGGGCTCCTCTGCCTTGTCCCCCCCCCCCCATCTGGGGTTGGATGTGCACCGCGTGGGAATTGCGAAGACAATCACTTACTCAACCACCCTGCAGGGCGAGAAAATTTGGCGAGATACGCCATCAACCCTCAATCTTACCCACGAGGAACGACACAGTGGGTTAGATGACGCCATTAGATATGGCAAACCCTATTCATGACATCAAAGGGAGGTACTTCGGCAGATGTAAGGCTCGGCCGCTCACAAAAGCCCGCGATTTCAGAGCCTGTCAAGTAGGCACTTGGTGATCTAGATCTTCCAACAAGGTATAGCCCTACTCCCAACAAAAAAAACAGCCATTTCTTCTCATTCCAACGATAAACTTTGAATTCCGATTCTGTAGATCGATAATTTCCCCAAGCCGGCGATGTGACCCCTCACCGGGCTTAGCGGTAATTTAATTAGAGCCATTTCCTTGCCTGTCATGCTGACATGCACTATCGGTGGCTTTCATTCGGAATATCACGATATTCTCCACAACAATCATGTCGCGGCTGTCGGCTGGCGACTCGTACTTGCTCCTCCAAAATCCTTTTTTTTTCACATACTGGAGCCTGGGATTCATCCTATCCATGTTATCCATTCCCCCACAATCCGACAAATCGCACGTTGAGCGCATCACATGGTACGCCCCCACCCGTAATAGGAAATTTCATCCATACTTGTAATGGTAAGAAACCCGTGAAACATGTCACCATAGTGACTGTAGTGTTTGTCAAATCTAGTGGTCTAAGAATAGATTATTTCATTATTTCAATATGTATTCATCTCATTGAAAGGTTTTTTTTTCCCTTTTAGTTATGACATTGATAATGCTTGTTCCCTGTCGCAACGTAGCAAACTGGCAGGCCAAATGGAGCAAGAAATGCAATGGCGGAGTTAGTAGAGTTCTAGACAGCAGGAAAAGCGTCGTGGTGGAAACGAAGGGGGAAAAAGAAACTGGAGGCGGCTGCATCTCTAAGGAGCCACTCGTTTGTTCAACACAGCTGTGAGACAAGCTTATCCTTGTCCAACCTCTCAAATGCAAAGACGAGACAAGGAGTGCCTAGGCTTTTCCGTCATCCGGCCAGCACGGCTGCGTCTTCTCAGAGGCAACCCGAGGGGTCGTGCACACATTGTTACATCCCACTCCTCCTAGGCCGGAGCGAGTTGCGATAGGAGGTTTATCGATGGAACCAGTAATCGACTTCCGTCAGCGCCCGACGGTCCGGCGGGGAAATGTCGCTGCAGATGGAGCCAAGTCACGAATTCATTGATAAGTAAACCGACAATTGCGCGGTTGACGAGCGAGGGCCCAGAAAACGACAACTCACGATCTGCGAAATCTCCGGAAAATACTCCGTGACGACCTATTAGTATCGAGACGCCGCTGAGATCGTCTCACAATGTCCCACTCCTCTGAGCTATTTCCCAAGGTCCTAAGGACTCGCTGTGACGAAACCGCCTCCACCAGCGACCTTCTAGCAACCCCACGAGCCCCGCCAATTCGACGAGTCCCCGCCAGCTCGTTGGTCGTTTGCGCAAATCGAGCAAGTCACTTCGTTGCGTGACCGCCGCCGTTCTGACACACAGACGCTAGCTGTACCGTACTGGACAGCAGACCTGCAATAGTGAGAGGTTGGGTTGCTGGTAAAAAGGAAAAAAAGAGAGGAGAGAAGTAAAAGACAGCGACACAGAAAAAGAAAAAGGTGACACAAGCGAGACAACCATCTCAAAAAAACACGCTGTGCTGTATCTCGCTTCAGCCTATTGTGTGCTCTCTGGTGTACCCATCCATCAACGTGCCACGACAGGTCAGCCACTGACAACTCTTTGGGTTGAGACAAGATCACCCGGAAGACTACCCGTGCAGAAAAAAACAATGAGTGCACCGGCTAAGCAGCACAGGGCTTGGTGGAAGGAAAGTTCGGTGTACCAGGTGTACCCGGCTTCCTTCCAGGATTCCACCGGGTCGGGAACGGGAGATCTGAAGGGAATCATCTCCCGGGTCGACTATCTTAAGAATCTCGGCGTCGATATCGTATGGCTATCACCCATCTTTGCCAGCCCCCAGATTGACATGGTACGTGGGAGCATGACTTGCGGAGAAACCCACCGATGGTTAACCTGCCGCTTCTCAGGGATATGATATTAGCGACTACTACTCAATTTACCCCCCATATGGAGATGTCAGTGATGTTGACACTCTCAGAGACAAGCTCCACGAGCGTGGTATGAAGCTGGTTCTCGACTTGGTCATGAACCACACCAGCGATCAGCACGAGTGGTTCAAGGAGTCTCGCAAGTCCAAGGATAACCCATACCGTGATTGGTACGTCTGGAAGCCTGCCAAATACGATGCAGCCGGCAATCGGCAGCCGCCCAACAACTGGACGGGCCACTTCCAAGGTAACCCCTTTTCGCTGCTCATGGTCCTGCAAGAGTGATGCGTTGCTAACGCTTTTGGTCAGGGAGCGTGTGGGAATACGATGAGACGACAGATGAGTACTATCTGCACCTCTTCTGCAAGGAGCAGCCAGATCTCAACTGGGAAAATCCCAAGGTCCGCGCCAAGGTCCACGAGGTTATGCGCTTTTGGCTGGATCGCGGCGCGGATGGCTTCCGAATGGATGTCATCAACTTTGTCAGCAAGAATCTTGCATTCCCCGACTCAAATAAGACCGTACTAGCCGGGACTGAGCACTACGCCTGCGGTCCCAGGCTCCACGAATATCTCAAGGAGATTGGTGACATTCTCAAAGAGTACGACGCCTTTAGCGTCGGTGAGATGCCCTGCGTCCACGAGGAGAAGGAGGTGATAGGAGCCGTGGCCATGGACCGCGGCGAGCTAAGCATGATTTTCCACTTTGAGCTGTGAGACGACGATCCCCAATCAGCAGCAATCGCGTTGGCTTGTAGATTTGCTAACTATTCATTTCTAGCATGGACATTGACCATGGAGAGAAGGGAAAGTTCTCGCCCGGTCAATGGCCGCTGTCCAAGCTCAAGGATATCACCAACAAGTGGCAACGGTTCATGATCGACAACGATGGCTGGAACGCATTGTACCTCGAGAACCATGACCAACCACGAGCCGTCAGTCGTTTTGTCCACGACGACCCAGAGAACCGGGCCGCGAGCGCTAAGCTGATCGCCGTCTTCCTCGGCTTCCAGTCCGGCACACCGTTTATCTACCAGGGACAGGAGATCGGCATGACCAACCTGCCCAAAGACTGGGGCATGGAGGAGTACCAAGACATTGACTGTCTCGAGCACTGGAAGTGAGTGTCTCCAGAAACCTCTTCACATGACTCTTTTGGGGCCAAGAGGCTGACTTGCAACCATCCAGGCTATTCAAAGACACGGCAGACGCAGCCACCCTAAACGCCCTCAAGCGGGAATACCAGCTCAAGTCTCGCGACAACGCTCGTACGCCGATGCAGTGGGACGCCTCTGAGAATGCCGGTTTCACCACGGGCGGCAAGCCGTGGATGCGTGTCAACGACAACTACCGTGAGATAAACGCGGCCTCTCAGGTGGACGACCCCAACTCAGTGTACCGCAACTATCGCAACGTCCTTGACACCCGCAAGGCACACAAGGACATCTTTGTGTACGGCGATTTTCAGCTCATTGACGAGGACAACGACAAGGTCTTTGCTTACAAGCGTGTGGCCGAGAACGGAGACGCGGCGTTGATTGTGTGTAACTTTGCGGCTGAGCCTGTTGAGTGGAAGATGCCGGCCAAGGTCAAAGAGGTTCTGATTAGCCCGAACGGCAGGACTGTTGAGGGTCTTAACTCTGGAGTTGTCAAGCTTGCTCCGTGCGAATCTTTTGCGGCCCTTCTATAAACCAATTGATTCATATCAGAACTAGTTGAATAGAATCCGGTTGAATGAATGAATGCAACACCGCTACATAGCTATTTGCTACACTTGTTGTTGCCGCTCCTCTATTTGAAAACCCATCAGGGCCTCTGTCTAAACCAAGTATGACCTCGCTCTCACTACATCAATGCGCCATCTACTGCTATACCGCAAAATTATATATGTACTTGTTACACGTCCTCATGAATCATTTCGCCAACTGCCTTGCTCTCCTCCAATATGGCACGAGCCTCCATGACCGACACTTCCATATCCTCCTGTATCATTCGTACAGCTAACTCTGCCACCAAAACGGATTCGATAAATGCAGCTGACCCACGACCGGCAATCACACGGTCGCTCACAGCCTTTTCCTTCAACAGATCACCAAATTCGCCCACAAGATAGTCACACATGAGGTTGAAGCCACGCGGCCCGTAGTACCCGGGATTTAGGTTGTCCTCCTTTTTGAGATTACGAGCCTTACCCGTCTCTATTTTGTCGGCCAGGATGGAGCGGAAATGAGACGGCTCGCCACGTACCACTTTCAGGAGGTATTCACGGTGGGTTTCGAATCGAGTTTGAATTTCAGACCATTGAATGTCGGTGGGGTATTTCTTTTCGCGCCAAGTGTCCATTGCTGTCTGTCTTTTGTGTTTCCGACAGAATCTGCTCTGCAACCTCACGTCCATTCGTCTGCCCTTGGCAAATTCCTTCAAAAACGTGTCTGATACAACGTCGCCACACCAGGGACAAACTGTTGCAGTTGCTGCCTTTGACTTGTCAGCGTGTTTGATATCAGCCTTCGCATCCTCTGATTGAGAACCACTTGGTTCGTCCATGTCGGAAAGATCAGACAAATCGGAAAGGTCCGACAAGGGAGGAAGAGGGCTTTTTGATGGACTCTTTGATTGATCATCAGTTCCTTGGCTATCTTGGCTGAAACTGAAGTCTGGTAGATCTGCAGGTATCAAAAATTTGGCACGTTTTTCTGGGGGTGGCTTATTGTCCTTCCAAATGTTGCCCCTGTTTTTTCGTTTCGAACCTTGCGGTGCCGTCTGCCGCAAGGTACGATTGCGCAGGGGGGGAGAACCTGGAGTGCTCTCCGAACCACCTCTGTCTTGCGAGTGCTTAATGAACCGAGCAGGGGGGCCTTTTGATGGTGACTCAAGAATAGGGTCCGAAGGCGCACGGAACTTGGCCTTGGCAGAGCTCTTTGGACTATCCAAGGAGTCTGGCGCTTTTAGTTTGACTTTTGTACCGGGTGCGGCTGTCATGTTGTTAATGGAGAGTTTGGGGAGGATAGGATATGTTGTAGCAACCTTTCTTTGTTTGTGACTCCTGAGAACTGCCATATTTCTGTCCATATTTTGTTTTGACAGACTGTTTTTTGGTGAACCCATGTTCATTTGTGAGATGCTCCGCTGAACTTGGAAATGACGCGGATGGTTTCGACTTGTTCAAGTCAGATTCCTCATCGTCTAGCCTGTGTCGTTTGGCACCAGGAGATGTTGTTCCTCCGGTATCGTCAGCCATTGGGGCCTTTCTATTAGAATAACGCACATTTCTAGTCCCCCTCTCCCTGGACTGGTTTCTAGAGGCGGCAAACGTTGTTTGCCTGATTGTTCCCCGTGAGGTTTGGTCGGACTCGGAATCAGAGGAACTAATAGGAGGTGGGATAGAGCCATGGCGGAGGGGCTGGGCGCCTTTTGGAATTGCCGATGGCCCATCATCTTCATCAGCACTTGACATAGGCTCGGCATCGTCGGCCACCTTTTGTTCCAGCTTGATTCTCTCCCTGTTGTTCACTCTGCTCAGAAGTGGTGGAGGTTGCTGGCCGTAGGCCAGTCCCACTCTCCTCGACGCCATAGCTTATTGAGCTGCGAGTAGCCGTTCACGCATATATCATAATACGGCCTAACTGGCGAGATGTTGTGTAACCGTCCTCAGCATGCAGACTGCCGATGCACACGCCGGTCCAGGGAACACTGCGATTAACGAGGGAGTGTGGACAGGCTGCCCCTGCCAGAGAATTGCACTTCGTCAAATATCAGAGCAAGCCACCATCGAATAAACGAAGCAGACTGAATTTGGTGAATCAACGTATCCCGCACAGCTACTTTGGTCATCAAACGGCTTGCGGCTGTCGGGTTTGGCTGGTGCATGTGCCGCAGATGCAACGGTAGCTTCCCGGAACGCGTCGCTGGACGCGCTCGGTAATATGGCTGAGGTAGTGGAGTTCCCCCGCCTCTACCCACTGGACAGCGAATAACCGCTACTGACAGGTCGCCCCAATTGTCTGAGCTCTTCCGCTAGTGCCTGAAGACCGCTGAAGCCCCTGGAGATCGGGCCATCACGCTCCGTTTGGCGAGAACGTCTGCTCTGGCCATCCAGCTTCCACTTGCCTTTGTCTAGAATTTCCACCACCGCCTGGTTAGACCAGGACCCTTCTCACGGTTTACAACATTGCGCCGGCCCGCTCGAAGTAGTAGACAATGGCTCTCAACCGGAAATACGCGGCATTACCAGACCTGGTAGGCTCTGCCAAAAGGACAAGTTATTTGCTACTCCTGACCGTCCATCCAGGATTCTGCTCCAGATATCTACGAAACCCCCGAGCTTACAGACGATAACTCAACGGTTCCTGTATTTCCACCAATTGTATTTGCATTCGAACATCTTCTCACAGGTTCCAGACTACCGCAGCACGCACCCAATCCGATGACGAGTTTTATGACATCGAGGATGATAGCGCTGGAATCTCGCGATCACGACTGCGAATAAACGAGGCTCGCTCCCGCTTCCTGCCATCAAATGTCAATGCCAGCGATGTGGATTTCTCGGACCGAGTTGATGGGAAGCGCAAATCATACAAAGCGTCGAGCCGCCGACAGCGCATCCTGCAGGACGGAACCCATGAGCTGGGTGACCTCTCCGATGATGATGACGACGAGAGTCTGGAGCGCCGGATCGCCCGCCTCCAACGAGAGGTGGCCGAGGCCAAGGACGAATACGCCAAGCGAAAGGCCGCGACCTCGGAAAAGAAGGACGATGACTCCGCCACCAGCGACGAAAGATTGGTTGCCCTAAGTCAGGTTCTCGATGAGATATCTAAATCCAGCAGCACAAGGCCCACCGCCCAGTTGCCGACGTCACGAGCAGCAACTGGACAGGAGGGACCTTCTATAATTCCGGATGGGGAAAATGCTACATATACCGTCACTTATGCGCCTACATATGAGCAAAGTCACGCCCTTGCCAAGGCCGCCGACTTCGACCGCCGGCTTGTCATGCTGGAAAGAGGGCTAGGGATCAGCTCCTCATTGATGCCCGAAGCTGACGCCAGCGGGCTCCCTCGGGCAATTCTCCCTACTCTTGATGCTATGAACAAACAGATATCAACCCTAGCTCAGGCGTCGACGGCCAATCTTGATGCCATTAGCCGCCGAGTGCGAACTCTCGCCTCCGAGCAGGACAAGCTGAATGACTCTCGGGAAAAGGCCAAGGCTCTCCGAGAGGAACTCGGTCGACATGCTCCCTCTCCCCCTTCAGAAGAATCAGAGCAAGAAGCCAAAATCAATGCACTTTACGGCATCTTGCCCACCATTGAAAGCCTTACCCCTCTTCTTCCTCCCCTGCTTGACCGACTACGGTCTCTGAGAGCAATCCACGCCGAGGCGGCCACGGCTAGCGAAACTCTGGATCGCATCGAGCAAGAGCAGGCAGAAATGACCGCAGAGCTGAAGCAGTGGAATGAAGGCCTTGAGATTATTGAAGAAGCCATGAAGGAAAACGCGGCCACCATTGAGGGCAACAAGACCGTCATGGAGGGTTGGGTGAAGGATCTTGAGGAGCGTGTTATGAAATTGGCATGACGAAGAATTGCATAGATGCACAGATACCCTATTGAAAACTTTTGGCCTGCAATCGCAATTTTCATTCTTTGTTTACTGTTGATGAACTGGTTGCCTTTAGCTGCAAGTATCCCCGGCTAGTCGCCGTCACATGGAAACAGATCATGAAGAACCTGCCACTGACGTTCTCAGTCCCAGACACCGCCACTGTGGCTGAAATCAGGCATCCTTGCAGCCTGGTCAGCCGGATCGGAATAATGTTGTTCCAACAAACCATGGACGCTTCGGCTGCGGTGGTGGGGTAAGGGCTTTGGCGCACGAAAACCCTGACAAACTCACCAAAAAAAGTTGTCCCAATCAAGCCTCATTCTCCAGCTCACGTCCGCGACCACCGACAGTCCACATCTTCTCACAGTACGTCGCCGCCCTCGATTTCTTCAACTACGCAGCCCTCCCAGCTCACACTCTCCCCAGGTCGCAAAAATGGATTCCTCCAAGACCCCCGTCAAGCTTGTCAAGGTTACCCGAGTGCTCGGCCGAACCGGTGCGTCCCCACGATAAATTCGATGTGCCAATGACCCCAAAAATTGGCACTCCGAGAAATGGAAAAAGAAAGAACCATGGACCTGACCATTAACTAGGCTCTCGTGGTGGTGTCACCCAGGTGCGCGTCGAGTTCATGGACGACCAGACCCGATCCATTATCCGAAACGTCAAGGGCCCAGGTACGAATTCACACACAACCGACTTTCCCTCTCCAATCCCCTCCAGTCGACGGAATATTCAGGCAGGCAAGTGGTATGATGTGCGGTGCTGACTCAATTCTCTCTACACAGTTCGTGAGGACGACATTCTCTGCCTGCTCGAGTCCGAGCGTGAGGCCCGACGACTTCGATAAGCGTTGTGTTCAAGGAGTAAAGGGGCTTGGACGGTGGACGACGGATGGTCTTTGCATGCTAAGGCGGGCGCGCCTTGTATTGGGACATTACCTGGGGCTGCGTCACCCGCACCTCAGTTTCATTTGTTAGAGGAGTCACGGATCTGGCATTGCGAATCCCAGAACAATTCTTCTGCAGCATGGAATCCGACCACGAAAAGTGATTTTTTTGACCTTCAGGTCTCGCCCGAGTATCATACAGCTCTTCGACCACAATGGATGCAGGTTTCACGATCACGATACCACGTCTACCAATTTTTTTTCTTGGCTCTCAATTTTTCTGTCCTGCCTGGACATTGTGAACTATACCATGACAAAATCCACATCAAACCCCCCTGTCACCATTTTAAGTCACGTGAATACTCACTCATTCAAATTGGGCGGGGCGATGAACAGCAATTTCTTCTTCATTCACTCAACAGCAAGCTTCTTCATGAGGCTCCAGCCACCCTTTTGGTAAGTCAGCGCAAAATTTTTTCTCCTTCACCTGTTTCGCATGATGTTTTAATAGCATGTATTACCTGAAATACACATTGATGTACCTTTTTATCACCAAGATCTCTGACCGAACCTCAATAACACATTTTCTACTCCCCCATTTGAATAAGGGACTCTGGGCTAACATACAAAAGAATCACAATAGAACTCCCCCGAAGCAGCAATGTCATCGGTGCCGAAGCCCCCTCCTGGGCACTTTAACATCCTGTACTTTGCTGGTGCTAGCTCCTTCACTGGCAAGGACTACGAAGCTGTCCCCGCCACCTTACCCTTGCGCAGTCTTTTCGGCGAGCTGGAGTCAAGGTACCCTGGGATGCAAGCCAAGATCCTCGACTCTTGCCTTGTCACCGTCAACCTTAACTATGTAGACGTTTCTGGTGAAGATGGTGCTGGTGATGTCGTTCTCCAGGAAGCAGATGAGGTGGCCATTATCCCACCTGTGAGCTCTGGCTAGGGCGTTGTTGGGCATGTCAAATTCCATGATTGTTGGCCTATGCGCTCCTGCCAATCTCACCTTAGCCATGTATTCAAATCTCGTAGTTGTAAAGGGCCTTCAGGTCTCGAGCAGAGGGCCTCCCTTAGGTCCGGTTCCCGTGATCGTCAACCCAGCTTCCTGGCAAGAGAGGCTCCTGCTCCGGGTCTTGGAAGAGCAGTCGTCTCTGCCAGCGTCGTCTGAACCGCGGCCACCAGGTGGGGTGTCGCTTGTTGAAGCGACGAAATCGTTGAATGCCAATTACAATGGCCAGCACCAACGCAATAAGCGCAATGGTAGACAGGATTGACACGATAGACGTCAGTGTCGTAATGGTCGATGCGTGACATCCAAACGGCCGTGTGCGGATTTCCCACCGCTCGGCCTTGTCTGGGCATATGTGTTCATCATGTGCTGGTGCCAAGGCTGGGATGGCATGCAAATTAGGGACGCAGCTTGAGGTCTACTTGCATGGACACGGCATATGAGCACAATGACAAGTACGATACCAAAGCAAAGCAGAGGGAGAGGGGACGGAATACGAAAAGAAAGCCAACGTACAAAGGGACACCAGCTGCACTGTGAAGTATCAAGACATCCGCCACAGGACTGACGTGACCAGCATCGCCAGAAATGCTCATCAAGATTGGTGCTACTGAAGTTAGTCCGATGCGCCTGGATCTTCGCGAGTGAGAGATCAGGAGTGTCCATCGCTGCTGGTGAAGTAATCTCGCCAATCGACGTGCCTTTGTGACAAATTCAATTATAACTATAATGAAGTGACGCTGGTGATACAAGTGATGGTGGAAGAGGTTGGGGGTCGCTTACCGTGGTCGGTGGGATTGATCAGACATGTGGCGAAGCACATGCATCACCCCCGCCTCCGCATTCAAATTCAAATGCGACACACTACGGAGTCAAGCTTCACAAAAGACACCTGCGAATCAAATGCCAGCTGCCAATTCCCTCTAACATGTCCGTCTCGTCCATACTAATACAATGGTGGTCTAGAATTCGACGTCGCTAGTAAATAAATACATCATATCCCACCGAGGAACACAAGCGCATGTGTCGTGTCATGGTACAAGCTACATGAATATAGATATTGTCATAACAAACCCGGCAGTGATAACCTCAGGGTGGCACCAAAGCTACTTCCCTTGCCAGCTGAGCACGCCGAGCCCGTTTCTTGGTATTTTTCATTTCTGCCCTTATCCTCTTTATTCGTTGTTCTTCTGAACCATCGCCCATGTTCTCAAACAATACCAAGTCTGCGAGGAGCCCACGAATCTGCAGCCCTGTCTTTGCACGGATAATGGTATTTATTTCATCATCGCATGCTGCAGATGTGACGATATGAAGGCCTCTCAACACGTCGCGGTCCAAAATCTCACTCTTGTCGGCGCCCTTGCTGAGAGACCGGGCGTTCCCTTGGATAGATGATATTCTTTGCGGAATACTCGGTTGAGCCAGCTTCTTATTAAAGTGGCTTCGGGAAAGAAACTTGACATGTCGAGACGAGCCGGCCAGTTCAAACTCACAGCTATGCTTCCGCTGTGGCGATTCAGTCGCCAAAGCAGTAGTTGATTGGGTGTTGGCTAAATTTCTCAACTTATTCTCTAGCGTGGAAACCTGGTCTAGCAATGGCTTCCTGCTCGCGGCGATGGATTGTAAATCCTTCGGTATTCTATACGTAGGCACGCTGCGGTGGCGCTTCGGAGATATGTGTATCATCCTCTGCTGTCTCAAGTCCTTGAATGAATGAGCTAGCCGAATGCTCTTGCCCAGTACAGTTGACGGTTTCTTTAAACGGCTCCTGTGTCTCAATGGGCTGTTTTCTCCAACCAAGTGATCGCTCTGCGGCGATCCTGTCCTTGAATCTTGTGCAGGCAATACCTTGAGTTTCTGATGAAGATCTGACAATGATACCGGTCGAAGCGGCCCCGAGAAGAATGTTTGAAAAGAGGCATCTTTCCTCGAGTGTTCTCGCTCAACTTGATCGAGAACTCCCTTACGTTCTATGCAAGTGCTTTGTTGATAATTATGCGGGTACGTTATATGAGGAGGCTTTAGATCCGCCCAGTCCGGAGCGGAGGGTTTTGTGTCAACTTTAGCTGTTGTCGATTCAAAATCCGTGTGAAATTGCTGGCTCCTGGTGGTGGGCTTGGAAGTTAAAAGTTGCGGTTGAGACTTTTGCATCAATTGTAAACATCCCCAGGTTTCTGAGCGACGAATCTGTCTTGGGGCGCATGGGAGGCATTGACCGTTTGCCGCAGTATTTTCTGATAACTTCTGCTGCTGGCTTGAAACAACCTCGTCCTCCGTGGCGTTCCTCTGTTCACTAATACCGTTTGGCATGTTTGAGGATATTTCCGTACTGAAAACAGAACTACCGCCGTTCCCATCCAATTGCCCAAGTTGTGTTGGCCTGGCAGAAGTTGCAGGAAATGGTGTTCGAGTTCGCCAAATCGCGCCAGCTCTGGCACGTTGAAAATGAGTTTTAACTTGGTCCTTGGATGTTACCGCCAAGCCAGCTGCTGTGAACTCCGAACGAAAAGGAAGGAGGGCAGAGACAGTGCGCAGACTCCCTTCGGACCACGTTGGCGTTGGAGTAATGATGGGTGATTTGCTGTTCGTTCTAGTCTGCTGCGCATATCTGTGGAGCTCCTGTGCGAAACGGCCCAACGCTTCTCGTTGGCTGGAAGTCCGAGATGAGCTTCTAGAGGAAAGCAGTGGCTGTTCCCCAAACTCTCGGTTGTCTTGCGAATCAGGTCTTTGGAAACGACCAGTGGATAATATGTGAAAATGCTGTGCGACACTTCGCGCAATCGCCTCCACGAGCAAGTTGTCGACCCCTAATCGCGGAGAGGAGATGGAGGAGCCATGTGCTGCGTTAAAAACAGACTCTTCCGAGCATCTAGGTGATTGAATTTTGGTTTTAGTAATGCGTACACGATGATGAGCCTTTGGGGAATTCGGCGATCTCTCTGTGGTAGAAGGGGAGGCTGGCGTCTTGTTCTGTTCCTCTGTTATGTAGCTGCTGGTGACTATTTTACCATGTCGTTTTGACTTAGATATTGCAAGTGGTTCGGGCAAACGAGTGGTCTCGTCAACCGAGCTGCTGTTATTAGCAGGACTACAGCGTTCAGCATAACCACCAGAAATACTCAACTCCGAGGTAGCCTCACTTGGCCCCAGAGATTTCTTCCGCGGTGCTTTTTTAGTTTCTGACCCGGCAACCGCGCTGACGGAACGAATCTTGTCTCGAGGAGCCAGGTCATGGTTCATGGCCTTAGCGGATAGCCGGCGGGAGTTTGGCTGGCTTCGTGCCTTTCTCACGGGGTATTTTGCACGTCTAGGGCGTCTAGATAGGCTAATCACACGCGGTCGGGGGCGGAGTCCATCAAACGAAGACGTTGTCCGAACCGGTGGTGCATCGTAAGAGTTGGTTAAGCCAGTTCGCAGAGCGGCAATTGGTATCGGCGTAGTCATCTTGGAAGGGGCAGTAAAAGCGGGTTTTCCTCCAAATGAACGACGCTATTCAAGAAGAAAGGATGGAAAGCGGTAGTAAAGTTTCAAACGTTTGGTATCTTGGACATGGATGTGTCAGAGAAGAGTTACAGTGCCGTTGAATATAGAGGCACGAGAGAGGCGAGAGAGGTAAGTTTGACCTTCCCAAGCTTAGCTCGGGAAGGAGTTGTTGGCAAGCAAATAGTAGCAGGCCGGAAAAACAAAGGAAAACGAGCGCATGGTTCCTGCTGGGTCCATTAAGGTCTGATATCCTTAATGCCTGGTGATGAGTAGACATCGAGCTGGCGACGACCCTTGCGCAAGAGGAACTCGATGGCCGCGAAATCGCGTTTGTCGAGCCTCAGGTTGCGATCAAACTCAGCCCTGGGGATCGCTTCAGTTTAGGACATGGCCATGTTTAGAAATGCATGTACAAGGCATACCTTGCGAACGACTCAAAGTGTGGTCTGGTGGCCTTGAGACAGATGAGCGTGGAACTGAAGACGCAACGGCATGCCCTGCTCACCTGAGGTTTGTTGCGGCTCTCACGAAGACAGTGACGGTAGAGGGCCAGAACCTCTTTTTGCAAGCCAGAATATCGAGCCATTTTGGAGGTTGGCAACGAGGCAAGGGTATGTTGTCGCGTGGCTTTTTTTTGTTCTTTCTCTTAATTCTCTCGATCCAATCGAGGTCTACAATGGGAGCTACGAAATGGAATTTTCGGGCCTGGAAATCGGTGGAGCTCGGCCCTTCGCGTCCAGAAGCTGGCCGAGGGCGAATTACCGCATCATCCAATCATCATCAATGTGTCCAAACTTTGAGGCTGGAAATTCACTCTTCAATCATGTTTGAAAGGATACGCGAGTAAAAACACGTGGGCTTCATCTGTGCCGGTCGTGAGAAGTTCAGCGATGTCATTGCATCGTCATCCGTAATTAAGTCCGCCTACCAGTCTGTCAGCCACGGGCGTATCTGTGCCGGGGCTGTGGAGGTCCGGGCTTCGCCGTTCGCAGGCGACAGCTTGGAACTGGCGATGGTGGCAGTCTTGCAAGCGGCACAACTTTGACCCTGGCCGAAACAGACGGGAAGGGCTTTGTTTAGCTGGTTATTGATTTCACAGATTTGCGTTTCGACTGCTATTGTGCGACTCTACACAGTACTCCGCGTACTATTGTTATCAGTGCTACAACGCAGCATCCACCTCGGAAAGCAGGCCAGTTAATTTGGCCCATGACGGAAACAAGCCGTCTTCTGCCCGGAAAATGCCCCAGTGCACATCGCACCTAGAGACGCCCAGCGATGCAGATCCCTCCCCCAGGCTGCAGCCATCTGAGAGGTACTCACCTAATATGTACAGTTTGCTAACCTCGATGCAGTGGAGATCGCTATATTTATAGCGTGCCCGGACGCGACCAGCCCTAAACGGGACCTAAGCAAACATCCGATGTTGGGCTTGCAGGGTGCTGCAAATGGATGCCTCTGCTGATCTAGCCGGTGGGCGTCAATCATAGCAAGGATTCATCTACATACAGTACATTGTTGGCATTACAGCACGCGAGTGCAGGGGCATGCGGAATACATGCAGGCTTATGCACAATCAGTCTAAATTCATCACCGAATGCTCATGCTTCTCGCTTCTCCCCCGGGGACTTCAGTTTCGTCTCAAGTCCGTTCCCTTCACTGCGCTGCTCTTCTCTTCCCGTCTCTTCCCGTCTCGTACAGGTGCTGATATCGAGTTCAAACTATTCAAGGCACAGCCCCTCTACAGGTGGTTCCGCCCTCCCTGCCCTCCCTGTCCCATTCTCTTTCCCCATCCGCTTTTCCCTATTCAATAGACCGGGCGCCTGGCGCTAACATAGAGCTGAGCTCTGCCCCCCTTGCTAAGCTGCAACCCAAACGCAACCAGGCGGGTGCGTGCGTGACAAGGTGCGACGGACCTCATTGGTTATGCACTTGTTCGACGACTCAAGCTGTTCCCCATTCCAAGGCGTCTTTCCCCCGTCGGCGTGCCTCAGCCAGGTGGCCAACAGCTCAGGGCTGATTTCGGAGCAGCTAGTAGACGGCTTGGCTGCAAATGTTCCATATGCTGTGCCCTCTGGGCTGGGTGAGGACTTGGGCAGTCTTGTGATGCCCAGTCCTGCCTAGCCCATGCCTCGTTCCGCCATACCTATCATGGTGCCACGCCTTGTTACCACGCTTACAGCACCAGAGCCACTCCCCTTGTAGTCACTGGCTAATCCAAGCGATGCGCCTACTTGTCCCAGGTAGCAACGAGACCACCTTTTATTGTCGCTGCCACCGAGACGAACCACTCCGAGCCTTTTGACGCCGCTTTCGCTCACATCACTCCCCTTCGTCTTCTTCTTATTCTGCGTTTATTCCATCGTCCCTCAATTTGTACATCTGGTTCCCAATCTGTCGTTGGAGGGGATCAACCACTCAGTCTCGCCCCATCATCTCTGTCCACCCGTTGACTTGACCTGCCTGCGAGCCCGAGAGGGCACCTTTGTTTTCACTCCATTATTAGCCGGTTAGGCCTTTGTCCGTCAACAATCATGTCTGCCAAGGCTGCTGGCAAGAAACCCGAGTTGATGCCCGGCACGTTTAGCCCAGAGGACTTTATAGACTTTTATTCCGATGGCTTCCAGGAGCTGGAAAAGATACAAGCCCGTTGGAGTGACCGGGATGTCCCAGTGCGCTGGTCCACTAACAACCTCTCCGAAGTCGATGTCACCGACATTAACTGGCACGAGTATAACCCACCAGCTGTCTTGCGGCGAGCCCCCAACATCACGTCTCCAGTTCTCCTCGATGTTCTTTACTCGTCCCTCGAAAATGTGAGGGCTCAGGCTGCCGAGCAGCATCGCCAGGACCTTGAAGAGAAGGAGAAGCGCAAGCAGGAGGACGATGCCAAGAAGCTTGAAAAGGGCAAGGGCAAGGAGTCATATCTCCCAATTATTATTCCAGAGGACAATCCTGCGCCAGATGGTCTAATCCAACCCGATCCCTTGCCCCTGCCTCGTCCCTCAAGCGCATCTCAGTCCACTTCCGTGTCAACTCTCGTCGATACACATGCCAAACCTAAAAAGCGCCGCATGTTTGCTCTGCACAGGTTGTTCCAGCGCAGCCAAGAAAAAGGCGAGAGCAGTGCCACGGGGTCTGCAATCGAAAGTCTCCGCAAGATATATGACTCTCAAAACATCAGTGACGACTCTATTCAAAAGAAACAACTTCCAGAAGAAGACGTGTAAGTGAGGATATGCGCCGTGTCACCTAACCGATCCGCTGACAATAATTAGGGAGTGTGTTTCCTGTCTCGATGACTTCTCACCCAAGCAAATGATAAAAGTTCCCTGTCATAGCTATTGCCGTGATTGTTTCGTTCGCCTCATCTCCGCCGCCGTCCAAAACGAGCAACAATGGCCTCCCAAATGTTGTTTAAATCCCATCCCCGTTAATACTATTGTCCGTGTCATTCCTTCTAACCTAAAGAAAACATTTCAAGAGCGTGCCCAAGAATGGGATATCCCCATTGCGGAGCGCGTCTACTGTTCTCACCAAGGCTGCGATCTCTGGGTCAAGCCAAGCGCTATCGACTCCAGGAAACGTCAGGGTGTCTGCTCAAACCGACATTACACTTGCATCATCTGTCGCGGGCCTGGTCACAAGGGGAAGGACTGCGAACGCGATCCAGACATGGAACTCACCAATATTTTGGCCGAGGAAGAAGGCTGGAGAAGGTGCTTTAACTGCAATGCTCTGGTAGAACACCGCGAGGCATGTCAACACATGACTTGCAGATGCGGAACTGAGTTTTGCTATGTCTGCGGAGAACGTTGGAAGACTTGCAACTGCACAATGCAGCAACTCTACGACATCAAGTCGGCTGCCGAAACTCGCCGAGAGCAGAGACAGTTTAGAGAACAGGCCGATGCGGAGGAGTTGCGAAAGATTCTTTTGCAGATAGAGGAATTTGAGCGAGAGGAGGCCTTGAAGGCCGAAATTCTTCGTCAGGAGCAAGAAAGGTTAGAGGCGGAACGTCGACAGCGTGAACTTGAGGAGAGAGCCCGGCAGGAGAGCCTTCGCCGCAACGAAGTTGAGCTTAAATACCAGGAGCTAAGGGTCAGTTTGGACCAATTACATGAGTTGCAACTCGTCCTCTTTGAGATTGATCAGGATGAGTTGAGCAACGAGTTGATTGCAGAAATCAATAAGGCAAAGGACGACCTCGATAAGAAGCAAGAGACAGAAAGATTTGACCTCAATACCCTCATGATAACTAAACTCACAGACAAGGAATTCGGGCTCGACAGGGAGTTCCAGATTCGTGCAGCAGAGGAGAATGATATCGAGGAAGCATACCACGAGAAACTGCGCGAATATTGGCAGGACAAGAAGGATGGTGACAACGAAATCGAAATAGCCATGTTGGCACTGAGAAAACGCATGGACCAAGGACATCATGCATGGCAAAAGTGGAAGAAGGAGGCTCTCAGGCGGTTCGAAGCCAGTCTCAAGGATAATCTGGCGTTGAAGGAAGAGTTGATGTACAGCACGAAGTCGAGGCTGGCAGACGCATGCGAACAAAAAGAGCGAGATTTAGAAAAACGAAAGGCTGCAGAGAAGAAGTGGTTAGAAATGGTTGTTATCGAAAGGGAAAAGTTGCTGAGTGAATGGGAGGTTCAAGAAGTTGAAGGTGACGCTGACAGCATATTTGCTCCCGATTCAGATAACGGGAAAGACGAGGGTCACACAGCGAGTTCATGAGGGTCCTTTACTTCAATGTATAAAAGAATGTAAATTTAGGCGATTGGATAAATTTTTCTAAATGAGAAATAGTTCACATTTCGTATACCTGTCTCTTGGAGTTTGCTAAACAACGGCTCCATTCATACATCACGTGGCCAACCTCTGTCACAAAAATCTCAATTTTTGGATGATTCATGCCCGATTACACTACCGGTCTCCTTTAAGTGATAGCGTCCCGACTGCATATTTTTTGGCTCATCTCCCCCCAATCTGACCCCTCAAAAATCAAAAGCGTCCTAAATTATTAATTACTCTAAAAATGTCTATTGGCGGGGAGGACGAGTCTGCCCAGTGGGTATCATTCTCGCTCTAGGGTAGCCAGCTTGCTCACAATGAGACAGCCCTCTCAAGATATTCGACATCGCCAAGAAGCAGGATCGGTTTTTATATGCTCTTGCCCCCATGGTTAGATATGGAAAGGTAATAAAATGCGAGTGCTGTTCGAAATAAGATGTCGCTGACACACTCGCCAGCTTGCCTTTCGACAAACAGTCCACAAGTATGGCGTCGATCTGTGCTGGTCGCCCATGATTCTTGCCAAAGAGTTCAACAGGAACAGTTTTGCCCGCGATAGCGGCACGTTCCCACCCTCTCTTCCATTTACTATGCACCAAGGCTAACGATTTTGCTCAAGACTTCACAGTCTCTACCACGCCCGGCCAGCCCGCCACCATTGTTCAGTTCGGCGCAAACGTGCCACTCGAACTCGCCCGAGCCTCAGCACTCGTTGCTCCCAGCGCCAACGGCGTTGACCTCAACTGCGGATGTCCTCAGTCGTGGGCGTGCGCAGAGAAGCTTGGAGCTGCGCTCATGGGGCACCGCGAGCTGGTGCGCGACATGGTTGTCGAGACGAGACAGCGGCTTGCGAGTGACGGATGGCATGTGAGCATGGAGAAGGACATGCACAGCCCCAAAGGGCGGAGCGTGAGCGTCAAGATTCGTGTCCATGATGATCTCAGGTATAACCCAGAGCGAGAGCGTGCAAAGAAGAAAAACACTGACCTGCATGGCCAGAAAAACAATGGATTTCCTCGACACAGTGATAGGACATCCGCAAAACAGACTTGTGGACTGGGTAACCATTCATCCAAGAACAAAGTCTACGCCCTCAACTGTCCCTATCCGGACCGAATCTCTCCAAATTCTTGTCGCAAAATACTCTGGGATACTTCCAATCCTTCTCTCTGGCGATGTCTTCGACATCAACGACCTCCCCATCCAGCCCACAATCACCACCAACAACGACGCCCCCCTCTCAGCCGGCAGCCCTCTCACCAGAGACCCAGCCGCAACGTCTAAGCCGTCTCCAAGCAACACCAACCTCTCCGGTTTCATGTCTGCCCGTGGCATACTCGCCAACCCAGCCATGTTCGCCGGCTACTCTGCCTGCCCGTGGGAAGCTGTCGAGACTTTTATGTGCAACGTTGCCCGCTGTCCCGTGCCTTTCAAGCTGGCGCTGCACCATGTGCAGGAGATGTGCTCGCCAGGCATGGGCGCCGACAAGTCCTCGCTGTTGACGAAAAAGGAGCGCATCCAGTTGACCAGCCTGACAAATATGTGCGAACTAATCGACTTTCTTGATGAAATGGTTGAGGAAAAGACGGGCAGGGTAGGGGGGCTTAGACGAGATCTGTGACCGCCCAGTTTATCACAATCAAAATATAATAGATCAATATATAGGGATAAAGATGGTATCGTATTCCAACTAAAACACAGGTTCGCTAATATTCCCCTCGCCCGGGCATCACAGACCAGACAGCACACTTTGGATTCCTACCGAACCCGAGTCATCACGCCTCTGTACAAATGCCCTAAAGTCCACCTTGGACAGCTTGCTCTTTGTTCCCGCGGTGCCGGATGCCAGCGTCCTCGACTTCTCACGCAATGCCTCGGGGCCGACAATGAAGAGGGACCCGATTTCGGTGAGCATCTCGACGGCGGTGCCAACCTCCTTGGTCAGAGACCAGTCACGCATCGTTGCTACATATTTTGAAATATCCTGGGTGACCATTAGACCACCCGTTGCATTGACCTGGAACTTCTTGAAGTGCTCAAATAGCAGTTTGAGTATCACCAGAGCCAACTCGCTGAAAAACTTTTCCGCATTAGAGCCGTCAATCGCTTGCAGAACAAGCCGGCTGGCACGGCCGAGGAATGTGCAGATGCCCAGGCATGTCGCCGTTTGCAATGAATCCAGCTCGCCATCCTTGGGGCGGAAGTCGTACTTTTTCTGTCCGTTGAGTGACTTGGTCACCCAATTGGCAATTACATCAACGGTCCCCTTCATTACATTGTTTGTCTTCTTTTCGATGCTATCGATCGCCATCTTCTTCTGCGCCTCCATGCTTCTTCGAACCGTCGTGTTGGACTCCGCAAGGCGGATGAGAACAATTGTAATGAATCTATCCATGACACTTGTAATGGTGACGGCCGGTCGGATCCCAGGCAGATATGACAGATCTGGCTCCGTCTTTGCATTTTCCAACGTTGAGATCTGATCCAGCGCTGCATCAAGCGCTGTCTCGACATAAACCTGGCCCATGCTTGTGAGCAAGAGGTTGAGGAGAACGTTGACATCCTTGGGAGTATCGACTTGGGAGCCTAGCTCGAGCGTTCGCTGCACACTCTCCGCCAGCCACTTCAACATTCGCTTAGCGTTGGGAACACTCAAAGCACCATCTTCGTCCGAAACCTCAATGTCGTTTTTGCTGCCTTCTTCCCGCAAGCCGGCGACGCGCAACATCATGGCCTTTTGTGTTGGCGCGAGTTCAGACGATTCGAGGCGCTCAATGTAAGCGTCTTTAGCCGAGGCAATGAGCTGCGTTCCCTGCTGGGCTAGAGATGCCATGAAACCTGTAGGTCCCTTCTTCCGCCGCGAGTGATAAATACTGAATTTGAAGAGGAGAGAGCTATACATTTCTTCAAGACTCTTCTTTTCTCGGTCAATATATGAGTTGCCCACCAAGTATGGGACAAACAGATCCTCCATTTGTTGATCGAGTGTTTGAGAGATCTGCGCTGAGCACGGCTCCGGGTGTTCCGTCAGCCCGTGAGACTTGAGATCTTCGACGAGGGAGCTGATATAGCTTCTTGAGGAATGTAGGGATCTCAAAAATGCCAGAGATGAGATTGTGTTGGTCTTGTCTAGGACCATTTCGAGTCGCTGCTGAACCGATTGCTGGAAAACTCGTTGAATAAACTTGACGAGAACTGTCTCGTAATACGGGAATGCACGTTTGATGATGAAGGACTCTTCTTGCATGACAATCTTGACTTCATCGACTAGCGACTGCAAACTTGGTTCGACTCCGGGAGGTTCAGAGTCTGGGTCAGCCAATTGCTCCCACGTATCACCATCCAGAGTCACTTCATCAGTCAATAGCTGGTCGCGATCGATGAAGAATTGATGTTGGTTAACAAAAATAGCAATGACACTGGCGCCGCCGTTGAAGTCATGGAGCACCTTGGCGCACTCCATCATATCCTCGAAATTTTGTCGACGGTAACTGTTGTTGAATTGTTGGAGGAGTTCCTGCTCCAATGTCTCACAGAACTTTTCGAGAACCTCTCGTGTATTGTGCCCTTTGGTGCTGACTGTAACGCCATTCGTAGCGCCGTTCCTGAGGCTATGCTTGTGCCCCCATGAAACTGGATCAAGTCGTTGACTGATGCGCATAAGCTGCCGAGCAATAACGGCACATCGCACCTTGTTCTCAGAGCCTCCTTGCCTCTGGACATCTTGGAGCGATGTGAGTTTTCCGGTTTCACTAACTTCGGTCCAGCATTGAATCAAGAACATTGCATCCTGTGCACGCCGCCGTTTCTTGTCCAGGTCTTCCAACTTTTCGCCGATCTGCACGGCAATATTTCCGTGACCTTCTGATCGAAGGGGGATTCCGCGGGCAGAATCATTATGCGAGAGAGAAAGGTCTAGTGCTTCGAAAGAGCTCATGGATTGGTCGAGCTTTCGTCCGAGGGTCTCGAGGGTCTGGTCATGCTGGGATTCGGCACGGCGCACCTGGGATAAGATCTCCGACTCCTTCTCCTGAAGTTCATCGCCGAGAGACGCAAGCTGCGAAAGAGCATCTGAGAGTATCAATTAGCATGGCGGCATATCGCGCGGGGTGCGGGGACACGGGGTAGTGGCTTACTCTCAAATGTACGGATGAGAGGCTTAGGATCGAATGCGGCCTGGGAGTTGCCAGATCGGCGGTTCAGGGGGACGGCGCTCTCGGCCAAGCTATCAACAAAGTCGCGTACGATAAAATCTTTGTTGGAGAAGTTCTCAAGTGTAAAGCTAGGTGCTTTGGGAAAGAGGGTCTTGGTGCCCGAAGCAGGCCGCTCCATGATCGCAACTCGGTAGGGTGGGTGTTGAGCTTGGGGCCGATCGAGGGACTACATGTGGGGGAGCAGCAGTCAAGGGCAGCGTTTCAACGGAGAATGCGCGTCGATTGAGGTCGCATCGGCAGTTATGGATAAGGCCGCGGCCGTGGTGGTTTTTGCGTCGTCGTCTCTGTCGTCTCTGTCGTGCCGGTCGTTCGTGGATGTGGCCATGCCTCGTCGCTCGAGTCCCATGTCCCTCCGTGTTTGAGCCTGGCTGAGCTCCAGGTGGCTCCAGGTGGCCCCCGCCTTCCAAGTTCCAGACGGGGATGTGCTGCGCCACAAGTTCCGCGCTGGCGCCAAGCATTGGCCTGGCGTAGGCACATGCAATTGATCGCTGGGAGTCGTAAGAATGCAGTGGCTCAACCCCAACATGTGGAGTCTCACGACGTAATAACCACACTGCTGGCACCGCCACATCTTCAATGCCAGCTTTTTGGTAACTGAACCACGTCTGCCCACACATCCTCGCCAGCTACCTTATAAGTAGCACAACCCCGGCCTCTGCTCCTGGAACACCTCGATTCCTCATATCTGGCCATTAATTATTCGCCAACCCTCGATCCTCGATCCTCGCCCACCAAGCCGAACGTCCTTACACTCTTCGTCAGTCAGCCTCTCGAGGCTGCAACCACCTTCAAGATGCCCATGATGACAGTCCGCGATCGTGCGGCTTATCGAGCCGACGAGCACCAGAACCACACACTCTTGAATGAAAAGGAGAGGCAGAGGATGTTACAGGTTTGTTTGCGTCGCCTTTTGCGGCCGTGACGCCGTTCTAACACGGACATAGGCCTATCTTCCTTCGCCAAATGAAGTGGCTGCCCGATCCTCCAACGCGCGAACGACCCGAGGCTCACCACTAGGCCTCCGTCGCTTCCTAAAAAATCAGCTATTCATCCTTACTTTCGCCATGTTGCACGGCCTGTTCTCTCTGTACATCCGGATGCGGCAGATGTGGAACGTTGTGTGCTATCAAGTTGCGTCCATCTTCTACTACCACCACGGTACCCCGGAGTATATCAAGAGAGACATCACGGCCCTGAAGAAGATGCCAAAGCACCTTAGCGTCATTCTCAAGGCAAAGGAAAATCATAGGGCCAAGGCTGATCTTGATCGATTGATCGACGAAGTCGCTGATATTGCGACTTGGTGCGCCTGCGCAGAAATCCCCATGCTTTCAGTATATGAAAAGACAGGTATGATGACTGACAGATTTGTCGACTCTATATCGTCCAGGCCTAACATTATCCAGGGATTTTGAAGAAGCACATGTCGCGTGTTTACGACGCTGTTAACCAAAAACTCACCTTCTATTTTGGAGGGCAGCACCCCGGCTTGACCGTTACGTCGCCCCATAAGGAAGACTTGCCAGCTCCTCTAGGTGAAATTCCCAAGGGTCACTTGCGGTTGCATCTCATTTCCTCTCAGGATGGCCGAGGCGCTATGGTTGACCTCACCCGCACCCTTGCAGAAATGTCCCAAAAGGGGAAGCTCTCCCCCCGTGACATCTCGACAGAGCTCATCGACGCAGAGCTGTCCGAGGGCATCATGTCTGAACCAGATCTTCTAATTACTTTTGGTCCTTATCTCGAATTGTCCGGATACCCGCCGTGGCAGATTCGCCTAACAGAGATCTTCTGTCTCCAAGACAACGAGAGGGTCGGATACCAAGTGTTCCTCAAAGCCTTGCAACATTACGGGATGGCTCAGATGCGCAATGGAAAATAAAGGCGCTATGCGCCAATTCTCTCTTTTGTATTGTTATTGACGGCATCTTTTTTGGTAATACCCTCATGGTTTCCATGCCCTCATTTCACGAACTTGTTTGTCCCACCTGTATACTGGTCCAGTTCCCACGTTGTAGTTATAGTAATTTTCTGTTCCACCCTTAATCATTGCTCTTCGAAACGTAATGTTTATCCTTCCACCATCTTCTTGGTTTTTGCCCGTCCGCTTAGGGATTGAGTGCAACCAGTTCGATTGTGTCTTACCTCGCATCAACACCATGTCGCCGCTACCCAATGGCAACTTTAGGGGCTTGGCGTTGATCGCGGATGATACTGGGACGCCTGTAGGCACAGGCTTGTGCTTCATGAGAAAGTCACGCCGCGCCCCAAGAGAAAAGGATGCGATAGCGGGATTCGGTCCCAGAAATTGCTCATCATCACTGTGGAAGGCAATGCTGTCGGAGCCAGATGCATAGTAGTTGACAAGGCAGAAATTAAATCTGCAACCTGTAGCTGCTTCCGTGCATTGGCGAAGCTCATCTAGGCACTTGGGAATGGGTCGAGGGGGGTATTTGGAGTAGTGTCTATCAGAAACTCTGGCCATGAGGTTTGCATCAACAACGTGGCCATCATGGTCAAACCTCGATGTCTCATCGAGACCAAATACGGTAGTCCACCTAATGATTACCATTAGTACAAATCACGGCATGAAGTTCAAGATTCTTTCTTCTACCTAGGCGTTTGTATCTGGGTTTCGACACCGCCCCGCTTGATCATATACTCCACCCTGTAGAATGGTAATTCTGCGCGAAGGAACTCAAACAGCTTTTGGGAGGCTGGACCTGGTATAAAAGGCTCAAAATATAAAAGGTCTAGATCAGGCTGGTTGTTTATTTCTCTGGCAGGTTTGGCTGGAACAGAGGAGAGTTCTCCGCTTAGAGTTGATGGAAGATTCACTATGGGGTGGGGATAGTGGTGATGGGAGGAGTTGCCAACCTGGGCTCTAGTTTAGCATTTTCTTCGCGCATTCGCTGTGTAAATGTTGCACTGACGTCTTCGTTATTCTGACCTTCTGTATCTGCGTCTTCATTTCGAGCCCGCTTTGGCTTTGGTGCTGGTGCAAAGAACGCGTCAAGTGTCCGTCTTTTGGACATGGCCGATTCGCAAGGTCCAAGCAAGCGTGAGAGAAACGGATTTGCTCTAGTCGCCAAGTATATTTTTGCCTAAAATGCAGTTGACAATGCCAATTAGGCCTGGTGTTGATATCAACATGGTAGTGTCTGCTGCGAATCCAAGTCGTGACATCACGCTGTGAACTCAGATGTGGCGGTGCATGGGGCGTTGCAGCCAAAGAAATCAATCCCCATACTAGCCAGAGAATAAATACATGCCACCGAGCGCAAATTTGTGGTCAAACCCTGAGACAGGGAACAAGTAAATGGAATTCGGAAATAAATGCAATGTGCATGCTTTTATAATATTTGACAATTTATTTATTTAGATTATCCTGTTCCATCCCGTCACTCGTAGATTCGTTAAATGAGGCATGTCTTCTAGTGTGTCATACTCTGGCATCCGCGTGCCCAGCAAACCCTAAAATTTATTTCAGCCTTGCGGGAATCCCTGTCTCGGCCGTAAGAGTCAGTGCTTCAGACCTCAACCCAAACGATACCTCAGGAGCAAGGCGTCAGTATGGATGTTAGTTCTGCCCCTTGCCAAAAGTTGTTTGCCAAAAGTGAAGGAGACTGACTCGCAGGCAACATAGAAAAGCGCGCAGCTTCGAGATATGAATCTGTTCCGAGCTCCAGCTGCCGCTCGTGCGGCCAAGACGCTTGATCGGGCTCTATTTTCAAATACCCTCAACGCTTCAGCGGCCTCCTTTAAGGACAATAGGCTGCTATCCAAGTATCGCAAGGAACTTGAAAAGACCAAGGAAGTCCTCTTCCTCGACCGCTTTAACCCTATCCAGCCTGATCCAGATGCCACTTTGGCTTCCCAAGGCAGAAGATGCATGATCTTGGCTCCCCAGATCAAGCCTTCACGTAGGTTACCTGGAAAGAGGAGAAATTTTCATCGCCCGCAACATAACTGACAATGAATGACTATAGTTCCAGAAACCTGGAGCTCGGTTCTCAAGGAAGCCGCAGAGGCCGGTGATATCAAAATCGTTCCTTATGATCTGGAACTTAACTATGATTTCTGGTCCTATCGTGCGTGTTTCCCTCGCATGGGCCTCAAGTGTCACAGGCTTACATATATATACAGTCGATGTCTTGAAGGCCATCCTCCCTGAGGACCTTCACGATGAAATCCCGAGTGGCTTCAACACTGTGGGACATGTCGGTATGTGTGAACGGCAGCAAAAACTAATGACCTAGAGTGCTGACCGAGAAAGCCCATCTCAACATTCGCAACCAATATCTGCCCTACAAGCAAATCATCGCTGAAGTGTTGATGGATAAGAATCCTCATATTAGGACGGTCATTAATAAGATTGACAACGTGGGTGCGGAGAATGAGTTTAGAACGTTCGCCTACGAAGTTTTGGGAGGGCCGGATGACATGGACGTCGAGGTCCATGAGGCCGGCTGCGTCTTCAAGTTTGACTACTCCAAGGTATATTGGAACAGCAAGCTCGACACAGAACACAAGCGAATCGCAGCGCTCTTCAAGCCCGGAGAGGTAGTTGCCGATGTCATGGCAGGCATCGGCCCATTCGCAGTGCCTGCGGGAAAGAAGGGAGTCTTTGTTTGGGCAAACGACAAGAATCCGGAGAGTTTCCGCTATCTGGAGCAAGCAATCACGAAAAACAAGGTAGCGATGGCCCTATCACCAGCCGAGTGTTATCATTTCATATGCTAATGGTTGCATCCACCCAGGTCGGTCAGTATGTGAGGCCCTTCAATGCTGATGGACACGCCTTTATCCATCAGGCAGCTGATCTCGTGCTCGAGGCATCTCAGCGCGGCGATTGCGCCGTCATCAAACCTCCAAGGCAACCCAAAAACTCCACCGCTCCGCCTGCAAATCCTACCAAGGTGCCAATCCCTCGCACTATCTCGCATTTCGTGATGAACCTACCAGCGTCGGCAATTGAGTTCCTCCACAACTACCGTGGTCTTTATCATGATCACGAGGACCTGTTTGCCCCCCACACCGAGACGAAGTTGCCTTTGATACACGCACACTGCTTCTCGGTCAAGGCCGACGATGAAACGCCTCTTATCGACATCTGCCAAAGGATAGAAAAGGAGATTGGCGTGATGCTCAAGCCAGGAGACCCTGAAAACGACGGCGAGGTGCTTATCTACGATGTCCGGGACGTAGCACCCGCGAAGCGGATGTTCTGCGCCACCTTCCGATTGCCGCGCGAGGTCGCCTTTGCGCCGCGGTCATAGATAGCCGGGGCAGCCATTCGGCCCCGGCGGACGGCCGGAGGGTCCTCGATGGTTTGGTTTTGCGCCCGATGAGACTTTGCAGCTGTAGCGTAGCCTAACACTGATGCGACGACGACATCAAGGCATGCGATTAGATAAGACTCATGTACTCCGTGCAGCGCTTTACTGCGTCGTATCGCAAACGGACCTGCCCACAAAGGATGGCCCCCTTATCTTGCCGCTGTACCATGCTGCGCGTTTCTCGCAACAGCGGAGATGCGGGCACGGCGAGTTGGAACGACCCCGACCATGCATGTATCCGGACAATTAAACGAGACCTAAAAAGGGCTTTGCATGCAGCCGGTCAAGACAAACTGGGTCTCGGGATTTTCAAACATGATCGATACGAACCACATCGGCCACCTGGCGTGCGGAAGTCTGCCATTACCGTACCCTGTCCTGCTGCGGGAGCCCCGTGGTTCGCCCAGGATGGCGCACATCTCGCATCTTCTGGGGGGCGACCACTCCAGCCAAGAGAAGGCGTGCTCAGCACCCTCATCCCCCCGGAGAGAGTGGCCCCCCATGCACACGCCCCTCCCTCACTCGCCAGGAATCTGTCTGGTGTTGCACGGCAGCGCCGTTGAGCTGCACACCGATGGTGCATGCATTTGGAGGTGGGCGGCTGTTGTGCAACCACCAGCCTCGAGGAGAAAGGAGGAGGGGTGGAAGCGACGAGACGCTTTGGACTGGCCGAGAATATTAGTCAAAAATATGTTGCTTGCACGTTCTTGCTTCTCTGCGTTTGCCTTGGCGCGTGAGTGATGGCGCCTGTGAGCTTGTTAATAGTGGCTGCATTATGTCAACATGGTGTGATGGCAATCCATCTGGATTACTGAGCGTTATTGCCTTTGATGCCGAGTCTCTAGTTCTGTAACGCCATCTCCAATTCTCCTTTGAGGGGATCGAGGAAGAGGGGAAAATCCACCCCAACCTCTTTGGCCATCTCCATCTTCTTCGCTTGCTTAACGAAGGGTTCCCTCCAAATGCCAAGGTCAGCTCTAGAGCATGCAAGTGTGCATTGTATCTTGGCGACGCTCGGTGTGGTCCCAAATAGTGTCCTAAACCCTGGCCATCGGTTGATCCCCTCGCCCCATGCCCTTCTTTTTCCCTTTGTGAACACATGCTACCGGGGGCCCCATCAAGGTCGATCAACTCGGTGGGATGCAGCTGGGAGGCGCGATAGCGGCCCCACGGCCTGGACTCTTTGAAACGGTATTCTCGCCGGGCCTCGATTTTCGTAGGACTGTGTTATCTGGGCAAATAGGCACGTAATGTGCAAGGGTGAAAGGACCCCTCGATTCATGATGCTGACTCGGATTACCTTGGTGGGACTAACCGCCGGTAATGATGTGCTTCTATGTTGCACGCCACAGCGTCGTTTTTTTACCGGGAGGAAGCAGGGATCTCGCCAACAAGGCAGCTTTTTCGTTGCCCAAAACCGCAACGGTTGTGGATTCTTTCATCTAATAATGACGCTGCAAGGTAACGAAACGCGATTTTCCCGCATGTGGTGCGGCGGCTCTGATGCATCCTATTGATCCCTGAACGACGCTGTTTCTTGTGCGACTTGACGATTTTTGCTTCTCCATCGTCGGAGGTTTTCCGTAGACAGGTTTGGGGTGCATCTTGTCATGCAGACATGACAGCACATCAGAAACCCAAATTCAGGGGCCCTGAGCCGCATGGCAGCGTCCCTGATGATCAGAGTGGCGAAAAAAAAAAAAGAAGGCCGAGAAGAAAATCAGGGATTTCACTGTCGTGGCGCCGAGAACTCGGAGAAGATCCGGCCTTAACTCGTACCCCCGTCCGGGACGTCCAAGGCAGCCGCTTGATCAACGGCGTTTTTTCTCCGAGATGAGCCCTTGGACCCATTGTCATCCCCATCTTCTTGCGGGCCGTCGCGGACCCCGATCGTGAGCAGCCGGGGTATGACCTGATAGTCGCGTTGCAGATGGCGAACGCTTGCCTCCAGCACCGGGCATTGCCCAAGGGGGTGCTCATCCTCCACCAAATATATGCTCGTTGACTTGCATGCCAGTATGCAACTAGGGCCACGTCCGTTTAGGTTCTGGTGCAGCATGGTGTTTTTGGAATCCTGGTCCGAGCCAGGATTCAGGAGGGGGCGTGTCCAAAGGAGTGATGTGAGGCTGATGAAGATGTCGCGCTGTATGCATGCCGCGTGGTGTTGACATGTAGAGCCTCTGAGTTGCACAGCAGAAGGACCCCCGAGGTATTCGGGAACGGCAAGCAGGAGGTCATATGTGATAGCAACGTATGACAGATCTACATTGTCCAACAGGGTGTTATCTCCAACGACTCCAGGAGTTGCTACAAGTTATTAGCCAGGTCAAAGGGAACAGATTCATACATGGAACAGGGCGACTCAGTACAATGGTCTTTCACATGAAAAAAGAGAGAGAGACAGAGACAAAGGCGGACAGGGGTGATATGAACTAAGAAAGATTGAGCATTTGATGCAGAAACGGCCCTAGGACATGAAAAATCATCGACCTCAATCAAAGCGCCCAATCGATTCCAGGGGTTAGTTCCCGAGTCATTGCAGTCATATTTTTCATCGGTAATTGAACTCATTGAATAAGATGCTATCCCGGATGAAAGGGTCCAGCGGTGTTTGTGAAGGGTGATCCGATTGATGGGGTGATTCCGGACGACAAATTGCTGACAACAAGCTAGGACGCAATGATGTGATTGGGTCGATCAATTCGGCATTGCATTCCTTGCAGTTTCTTAAGTGAGCATGTTATAGGGTTGGTCGGAGAGATGAGGGTGCGGGTTGAGGGGATGCGGCATAGGTGGGTTACGACGACAACGAGATAGAAGTGGGGAGGATAGCAAGACAAGCGAGAAGAGAGACAAGATGACGAGATGAGAGAAAACAAAAACATGAAAGGGTGTCGCAACGGCGTCATCAAATCTAGCAAAACCACGGATCAAGCTCCAGAACTTGATACGACTTGGGTGTAATCGAGCATCTGCCGACACCTCCTTCTCCCCAGCAATGCAGGGCAGAGCCACTTATGATGCTTGCCCACGCGGCCAGTGCCCGGGCCACGCCCGTCAGAAAGAGGCCATCCCGAAATATACTTGCACTGTAGCATCGCACCCATGAGGCCCTGGTGGGCGTCAGTTGAAACAAGCTGAAGCTGGCTGCCGTGGCCATGTCAAGCAATTCAAGGTCTTGGTTGCAATTGCCACGCCCTTGCTCCCCCTCGCCGACGGTTAGCACGCTCGCGGGCCATCCATCCCAGGTGGAGGACGGTCAGCAACTCGGATACTACGATGCATCTCATGGCCCCAGGCACTCTGGGCGCCTTCGAGATTTGGCAACCGGTGAGAAAATGACTGGTCAGTAAGCCAGGGCCATCGGGGAGGGTTGCATCGCAGTAGTGCCGCGCATCGTCAAGCACAAGAGAGGCAAGCATGTATGTACGTCGGCGGGTCCAAAGACCGGATCCAAAAACTGCACGTCCAAACTCCTCTGCAACGTCTGCCCCAAGGTAACACCATATGGTTGGCTGTCCTCGTCGAGGCACAGTAGACGCGCGTGGGAAGGCGGCGGTGCGGGACTGGACAAGAGAAAAGTGGGCGGGTGGTTGATAAGGCGCTTGTTCGCCCTCAGAAATGCTCTATGATGCTATTCTTACAGTCCCAATGGCTCTCGCCATCATGTCGGCCGCAGGAGGCTCGGAGATAGCACGCTAGGACACCCCGGGAGTCTGGGGGTTTTGCTCGCTTTTCTGCAACACCAAACTCCACTCGGCGGGGGAAGCTCGATGACCGAGCAGCAGCCGGGTTGACCAGCAGCTAACTCGTGGCGAATAAAAAATAGGTTGGCTGAGGCGCCATCTCGTCGGCCATCTCCAGCGTCGCAATGGGGCATCAAAACACCTCTCTTATCCCAAGACATCACCATGTGGCAAGCCTGCGAGCCAGCAGTACTGCGAGCCCTGTCAGCCTCTTAGCCACGCCATGGTAGTAGTTTGGACTAAAGGAGAATTCCTCGGGTGGAGAGTGGCGGGGATAGCTGGTCCGACATAATGGTTTGTTGTTGAAGCCGTAGGTATCTCGCTCAGAGCGGCTTACCGTGTTACAAAGCAGCTGCACAACTCGTATCAGCAACGCAATTGAGCGGCTTGGAAGGGGCAAAGGCAAAGATGAGGGTCAGTGGGTTGTGGCAGTCGCTTGAGCCGGTTTGCAAGGATAGATGTAGAAACAAAGCATAGGACCGAAAACTAGAGACTGTCTTTTTTTGAGTTTCTGTGATTAAGAATTACACCATGACTCAGATGAGAGTTCGTATACGCAACAGTATGGCGGAAAGTCTCGAGCAGCAGTGCCTGGACACTGCAACACAGAGTTCCAGCCGACGAGGTGATGGAGTAGTTGTGGCTGGGCCAATTGATGCCATTGTCACGATGAAATCACTATTTCGGGTTACCAAGACGAGATAAAGACCGACTTGCGGGAACTAGGGGGGGATGAATGGATAGCGTCAGAACCGCCAAGCAAAGGTAGATACGGAGACATGATGAGGTGTCTATATCGCACGCGGGCTTCATTAAACGACTGTAGCTTCCGATAAGGCCATGACCCGCCGCCATTGCGAGCTCGATGGTGACTAGCCAAACTAGCGACAATTCGTGTCACCACGCAAGGGATCGAAAGTTGGCGGTGCCTAGGCGAGTGGCTGAGATTCAAGCTTCAGGTGCATTCGCAGCGCTTCTGCGAGACTGATGCAAGACTGCTGCGAGACTGTACCTGTTTGCGGGAAGACGTGCAGCAGCGCCGAGGTCTGGTGTGGCTCATTCGGCTTTCTGCTTTGTGCTTGGAGTTATCAGTGGCTTGGGCCTTGTAGGGATAACATGCCCAGCCCTGCCGTAGCCACATCCAAGTTACAGAGTTCTTGACCAAGAGGTTTAGCTTGACAAGGAGGATGGATATGAACTGACCAATGGCGGAAGCGAATGAAACCTCACCGAAAGCCAACGTGGATTGGCCCGAGAAGTCGCCCGCAGAACGTTTCACAGCATTGCCCGGATCCTCCGTGGTCCGACTTGGCCAACGCCGAGCTGATATGGCGCGAGTACTCGAGGTTAGTCCTGCATGGATGGGCAAAGCAGATGAGGGGGGCAGTATCTGATACGGATGCGGGAAGATCCGTAAAGGCCAATCGAACGTTGCGTACACAGTGAGGCGGAGGACGTCGGAAGAAGACCGAGCGCAGCAGAGCACGAAAAACACTGTACACACAAAAAAAAACAGAGTTCGACGGAGGCATGGCGATCCAACAATGCGGCGGCGAAGAAAAAAAACGAGCGCAAGGGGGTCCCAGAGCACGGAATCCGGAGCTGGAGCTAGACAATTGCAGTGAGATGATGATGATTGTGCAGCTTGGTGAGGTGAGCAAGCGACATGTTGACGTACTCGCGGTGAGCTTGGGCGCACAACCTAAGACATGGCTTATGGTTCATCAGAGACATACAGAGCGTTTGTCTGGGGAGCATGATCCGGGGTGCGCCCCAGGGCTGTTTCTGGGGGAAGTCTGGGGCAGCTATCGGGGACCAGCAACTGGCCTGGGTCAGCGCAGATCACTGTCCTTCTTCGCTGGGCCACTCACGTCCAGGACGGGGCCAGCGGACCAACAACAACAAGCAGACGGGCGGGCATGCAAGCAGCAACTTGAATCAACAGAGGCTTGAAACAGCCAAATCCAGTGATATCAGTACGAATACCGGACCGGTCGGCTAGTCTCCCCATCAAGATTCGGATCACCCAACTCGTTGTTGTTACCGGGCCGCCCCCAGTCGTGTCCTCCCCCCACGGCCAGACGTTCCTCAATTTCCTCGTCGAGCCAAGCCGCGGGAGGAGTCGATGCCACCCTTTTCCAAAAGGAGACTTGAAATCCAGTCACGGGACTGTGACAATGTGCGATGCATGAAGAATGGTCAAGTGTTGTTTGCATGTTCGACCTGGAGACACAGCGCCATGTATCGTAGCTCCCCCGGGGCGCACAATCCGTGTGGGCTCAGTGGCAGGGGGACATTGACACTGACACTGACACTAACACCAGCC
>NAGG01000688.1:0-14506 GCA_003031705.1 Calonectria naviculata
CGCCGCCGCCGCCGCCGCCGCCTCACTCTTCAGCCTGTATGCTGTAGAACCGGACGAAAATAACTGGAACCCCCTGTTTGGTCCGCCGGCGCGAGTGGCTGGTTCCGGCCCTCGCTGTTGGACCGGACGCGGCCGTGTGTGTGCGACGGGCGACCGAGACAATGCCCGTCTTGGGGGCCATTTTGTTTTGTTCGGTTGGTTCCTCTCTCAGTCCCAAGCTCCCGGGATCTCAGATGTGACAATCTGGGCTCGAGGGTTGCATTAAACCGACAGGGATGCACTGTCAACATGCCTGTGGGCCTGCATGGTGATTCGTGGTAGGGATTCCCCAACCTGCGCATCGTATTTTAGTCTGTCCATGTGTCTTCCCCACGATGTTTGTTGCAGAAGCCGCATGACGAAACAGCTATCCTACCGCCCGTAAATCTTTCTCTTCCTCTTTGTCCCGGGGCCTCGCTCTCGTGATTTCTGATTTAATTTCCATAGCATTACACCCTCTTCTCCCCTCTCTCTGCATCTCTCTGCTTGGATTTTTATATCGTAGCCCTTTTAGATTGTTTTTCCTGCGAAGCTTTGCCATTCAAGCAACCAACACACCCACCCACCCCAGAGTTTCATTTCCATCATGGAGCCCGTCTCTACGGGACCCATCCCGGTCCCGCCGCCGGCAGTCGATCAAGCGTGCTTACAATTACATGAACCAACTGCACCATCATCAACGGCATTTGGCCACAGCCCCGCAGAGCCTCAGCAGAGTAAGCCGGCAGATGCTGAACCTCACTGCGAGGAGACAGCAGAAGAGGCAGAACCTCAGCTGGAGGCCGCCCTTTCAGAGGTCTTTGGCAAGGCCATCACCGACTTGCACCTTAAATTATGGGACATTTTTGAGCATGCTGCAGGCCTATACCCAGAGCACGACGCTCTAGTGTCGCTCTGGCAGCCCCAAGCTCCCGAGAGCTCTGCCACCCACAATAGCTACCTAAGATGGTCCTACGCTCAGCTAAAAGAAAAGGCAGAGACGCTTGCCGAGTCTCTCAGAAGTTTAGGATGTCGCCCAGGCATGCGTCTGGCCGTCGTCTTTAATAACTCGGCTGAATGGGCCCTCTTCTTTTGGGCGGCCGCCAAGCTGCAGATGGCCTTTGCGCCCATCGACCCAACAGTTCCCAAGGACGCAAGAGCTACCATTGTCTCTCTACGGCCTCACGTCGTCGTCGTCCAAGATGCTGATGGCGCTGCAGCCCTCGACCTAGCACACACACAACTCGCTAGCCCTGACTTGCGCATCCACTGCTCAGACAAGGAGGCTGAGGGCTGGACGCAACTATGCAATGTCCAACCCTCTCTCGACCCTCAGAATACAGACGAGTCTAAAGACTTGACCATCGAGGACGACATTGCCCTGATTGTCTTCACCAGCGGCACAACCGGCGAGCCAAAGGGCTGCGTGCACACGCACCAGAACATCGTCTCCGAGTGCTGCGACTTCGATCCCGAGGTCGATCCCAACTACTATCTACGCTTCCTAATCCACACGCCCTCATCGCACATCTTCGCAATAAACAATGCCCTGCGCGCCTGGAGATGGGGCGGCACCGCCGTCTTCCCCTCCAAGACGTTCAACGTCGACGCGACGCTGCAGGCGCTCGTCCAGGAGCAGTGCTCCGTCATGTCGGCGACGCCCACGCTGGTCAAGGCCCTCATGGCGCACCCGTCGTTCCCCAGCCCCGACGAGCTGGACCTGCGCATCGTCACCATCGGCGGCACGTCCATCGGCCGCGACGACATTGAGCTGTGCCGCACGGGGCTCGGCGCAAAGGTGGCCATCCAGGTCTACGGCATGAGCGAGGGCGCGCCGCTCATCACCTTTGCCCGCACCGACCCGGACCTGGTCGACGGCTACCACCCCGGCGTCGGCAAGGTGCTGGCCGGCGCGGCTGCCCGGATCTGCCGCCCCGGGAGCCGCGAGGTTGTGCGCCGCGGCGAGATTGGCGAGCTACACATGGGTGGAACGTCGATGATTACCAGGTACTACAACAGGGAGAGGGACGAGTCCATGTACGAGGACGAGTCGGGCCCGTGGCTCAAGACGGGCGACCAGGCCAAGATGGACGAGCAGGGCGTCGTCTACATCCTGGGCCGATACAAGGATCTCATTATTCGGGGAGGAGAGAACATCTACCCAATCAGGATTGAAGCCGCACTTGCGCAAATCCCCGGAGTGCAGGTAAGTTGAAGAGCACCAGAAATTAAAAAAGGACCATTGCTAAACAAAAAACAATAGGCTCAAGTTGTTGGTGTACCAGATGAGCTCGCCGGACAAGTCCCAGTTGCAGTTGCCATTCTACCAGAAGACACAACCAAAGCCCAACTCATTGAAAAGTCCAGAAGCGTCGACCCGCGATATGCTCTCGATTCCGTCTACACCCTTGAAGAACTCGGCTACGAAAAGTTCCCCATCACCTCACTCGGGAAAGTGAAAAAGGCCCTGCTACGACAGAAACTGGAGCAACTGCGCCAACCCAAGGAGCCCGAACCCGCGGCCCAGCAGCTGCAGCCGACTCAACGGTACATTGAGAAGCTCACATCCATCTGGGAAACCCTCTGTGGTACCCGGCCGGACAAGGCCGACAATGTCATGTTCCTCGCCGACAGCATCACGCTCCTCCGGTACTGCGACAGCGTCCTGCGCATATGCGGCCAGCGCCTCTACCTGCAGGACTTTGCGGAAAACGAGACGGTCGAGAAGCAGGCCCATCTGCTGATCGCCCGCGAGATACAGGAAGCCAGGATGGCTCTCCAGCAGGGCGCTTCTGCTGCAGCGGCGGCGGCGCCTGCAGGTGTCGGGCTTGCGACCGCCACGTCGATCCCCCCTCGAGTCCAAGCACCGCTAGTCGTGAAGCGGGACAACAAGGGCAGCCAACAGCAGCTCCCGCTCGCCGTGGACGAGAAGAATATCTGGAAATCCGCGCAGAGCGAGGTCGCGAGTGCCGGCCTCCCATGTGGCGACATCGAGGATGTGATGGTGGTGCGGGACGCGCTGCACCGGACGGCCATTGGGCCACGGCCGCAGTCATATCACAACCGGGTCGTTTTCCGGGTTCGCAGCGTGCCCTATGAGAAGATCCGCCTCGGCCTGGAGAAGGCGCTGGCGTCCCGGCCGATGCTGCGCGCCATCGTCTTCCAGGCTGCCAACAGACTGCCCTACCACGCCATACTCTCGCCAAGCCCGGCTCTCTTCGACAAGCTCATCAGGGATGTCAACGTAGAGACCGAGGCTGATGCGCTGCAACTGGCCAAGGAGGATTCATGCGAGAGCCACTCGACCCCATTCATGTCCCAGTCGGACGTGGTGCGGATCGGGGCGGGCGACCAATACTTCCTCATCTTCACCTTCAACCACTCCGTCTTCGACGCCCTCTCCATCACGCAGTGGCACCACGAGCTAGACCGCTGGATCCAGGACGCCAACGTCCACATCCCCGCCCTCACGCCGTACCGGCTCTTCTCGGACCTCTTCAGCCAGTACGAGGACAGCGAGCCCGCGCAGAAGAGCGTCGTGTTCCACGTCAAGCGCCTGCGAGGCATCTCCCGCTTCGCACGCGCGCTCTGGCCCCCGCAGCGGGCGCCCGGCATGATCATCTCCAGCGACCGAGGCACGCCGTACGCCGACGAGCGCCGCGACGTCCGCGACCGGGTCTGGGGAGGCCAGTGGGAGGCGCGTGCGGCGGAATTCCAATATCCGCGGTCGGGAAGGATCGTCGCCCTGCCCGGGCTAGCCGCCCTCCGGGACCGTCACGGCATCCTCCCGGCGCTCTTCGCCAAAAGTGCCATTGTGCTCTTCAACGTGCTACAGACGGGGGCGTCCCACGCGCTCTTCAACTCGTGGGAGAGTGGGCGCTCATGGCCCTTTGTCCCCGCGTGGATGGAGGGGCTGCTCCCGCCGGCCATGAGCATTGACGGTCCGACCGTCCAGTGGCTGCTCAACATGAGCGAGGTGGTCGACGGCGAGACGGTCGCCGAGTTCCTGCAGCGCATGGCGCTGGAGCAGGACCAGATGAAGCGGTACGAGCATGTCCCCTGGAACCGTGTCATCAAGGGTCTCCAGGACGAGGGCGACATGGCCGAGACCGCATCCTTCCGGCAGTCGTTTGTGTGGGACGTCAGTATGGCCATGAGCATGGCGCGGGGCGACCAGACCAACTTCAAGACGCTCGAGCCAGTCACTCGATATGACTGGCCAGACAGGTAAGATATATATTAATTAACATCCCCCCCTCTTAGCTCTGTCATGTGCGGGGTTTGCAGAGAAAAAGAAACTCGTTGGCTAACCTTGTTTGCTCTTGACAGCGGCTTATTCTGGAACGCCTTCATGATTGACGCCGTCAACCTGTACTTTATCGCGTCATGGGACACCGCACAGATGAATGACGTCGAGGTCGACGGCCACTGTGACAGCTTGGCCGACGTCATGAGGAAGCTAGCGGACGAGAGCAACTGGGACAAGAAGGTTGGCGATGTCTTTGCGCGATAAGCGACGGGTTGCCACACGCACACACGCACACTTGTAACGGGCACTAGGGGTTTTGGGTTGGTGTTTTAGGCGTTTTGAGCACGGGTGTTGCTATATGGATTGAAACATGGATTTACCCAGAACGACTTGTTTCCTTAAAGGGATCTTTTGCTATACCACGGTAGTTAATGGGCACGTGTATTAGGACATGGCGATGGGTGTGTGTGTAGAACAAACGGTATCAAATTGAAATTGACGTCACGCACTTTAAGGGATCGACGGTTGCCATTGTTGATTGACAAAAGTGCTTTGCACGATATAGATGGGCCACCTGACATGTGAGTCGAGAACCTGGGGTAATTCTTAATTTGGTGGCACATTCATCGGGGTCTGTCCACCCTTGACGCCACAGCCGAATTCACATGTTTGTTGTGGGTGTAGACCCTTTGGCGACTTGCAACTAACATGCTACAATTAGTTACTTGGAAAGTTGAGGAATCGTACAGGAATCTTTACTCACGATTAATGCGGCAATGCATAATTAAAAAAACTGCCCACCTCTGTATCTTGAACGTGACCAAATTGGAAAGTGATAGTTGATCACTTATAGGACACGACACAATACGCCAGGCATGGTTTAGGGGCAAACCTGTCAATACAATCAGTCGGCAAATGCACATTACCTCGAATCAATTAAACAACGAAAGATGACATACAATTTTGTCCGTATAATTGTAGATGGAAAGGTCTTATGGCAGGAATGTAATGGTATATTTATAGTGTATGAAATAAAATAGTTAACGAGTGTGAGTTTTTACCAAGAGTAAAAACCAGAAGAAAGAAAACTGTGAAGCTTGCAGATGTCAGGGGAACTCGACAAAAACACTCAGGCCACCAAGTCAGGAAACACATTCCCGTCACATTCGGCAGGTCCACTGTGAGGCAAATATTTAACTCATTTGGGGATATACAAAGATCCCTTTCGTGTTCAATTAGGTACATACAAGTCTAGTGGTGTGGTGTATACATTGGGCATTCCCGAGCCCTCTATCGGGGTAAATCCGACCCCTTTAAAAACATCTAAAAGCAAAAATAACATCAATCTCGATTCCTTTTTTCCGAGATACTGAAAAATGATTGGGCTTCCTTTTCAAAAAGGCGTTTTTTGTTTTTATCATTGATTATTGGCTTTTGTTCGGTGGCGCGGGCCATTTAAGCCTTCTTCTCCTTCTTCTCCTTGGGCTTCTTGGGCATGCGCGCAAGGTAGTAGACACCAAGAGCGGCAGCAATGTTGAAGAAGACGTAGACCCAGAGAAGGCCAAAGTTGCGCCAGCGGTCGTCGTAGTGGGAACCGACGTTGGCGAGGTAGACGTTGGTCTCACGGATGGTGCAGAACTGGCAGTCCTTGGTGGCGTTCTTGGTCTCCTCAGTCAGGTAACCACCAGCCAGCTTGATGTAGTCGCCCAAGAAGTCTGTGCAAGTCTGGCCCGAGGGAGGGTTGAACTTGAGGAACTCGTTGACGGCACATTCCACGTTGGTGTTGGCCACTGCAGTTGATAACATGCCACTCACCAAATACGTAAATGGTGACACTCGGTACATGAAGATCCAGAAGCGGGGGAGGCTGTCGGAGGTCTGCAGGACACCACAGAAGATCAAGCAAAGCATGAACATCAAGTTGGCAACGTTGGCACCAGCCTCGGCTGTCTCGAAACCAGCAATGATGAAGGTGGAGAAAGTACCAGTGAAGATGAGGAACATGAACAGGAAGAGGAACATGAGACCACCACGCTCAGTCAGCTGGTCAGCAGCAGAGGCGTTGCGGTAAAGTCCGACAGGGTAGTACCAGCAGAAGAACATGATGACAGCCATCAGGGCGTTCCAGGGAAGCTCGACAATAATCTGCGACAGCATGAAGACCTTCCACGAGTAGACCTTGGAGGGTCTCTCACGGACCTCATAGAGGGAACGCTGGATGACGAACTGGGGCATAGACTGTTGGACAAGCTGGCCGAAGATGGTGAGTAAGTTGAAGATGGCAAACATCTGGTTCTGGAGACCCTGAATACTGTTGGGAGCGTTGAAGAAGACGAAACCGATGAACATGGCGACGAGCGTGCACAGAGCAGCCTTGGAGTAGATGTAGACGGGGGTACGCCAGTACTGCTGGAAAACACGGAAGAGAACCTCGCGCATCTGCTGCATGAAGGGGGCGGCGAACTCGCGGTAGCTACCGGGATCCTGCTCAGCAATGTCGGTGGTGCCTCCATTCTCGCGCTTAATGTTCTCCAATTCGGCCTGGACAGACTCGTACTCGGGGCTCTGGCGCCAAGCCTGGAACCAGTCGACATCAGAGTGAGATCCGGGGGCAGCACCAATAACCTCAAGCATCCACTCGGCGGGGTTGGCCTCACGGGGGCAGGTCTGGCCACTGATACGCTCAAAGTAGCTGGTCATGACGTTGGAGTTTTCACCGATATCACCAAAGTAGACAGTCTTGCCACCCTTGGCAAGGAACAGGAGACGGTCGAATCGCTGGAAAAGCATGGCAGAGGGCTGGTGGATGGTACAGAGGACAGCCTGGCCAGCCTTGGTCAGCTTCTCGAGGAGATCGAGAATAGCCCAGGAAGTTTGAGAGTCAAGACCAGAGGTAGGCTCGTCGACAAAGAGCAGCAGAGGGGGCTTGGCAGCAAGCTCGACACCAATGGTAAGACGCTTGCGCTGTTCGACGTTGAGACCTTCACCGGGGACACCGACAACGGCATCGGCATACTCTTCCATGTCCAGCAGCTTGATAACCTGCTCAACGTACTCGAGCTTCTCGGCGCGGGGGACATGGGCGGGCTGACGGAGGAGGGCACTGAAGTTGAGAGCTTCACGGACAGTAGAGGTCTGAAGGTGGAGATCCTGCTGCTGGACATAACCGGTCTTGCGCTGGAAGGACATGTCTCGGGGGCGTCCGTCGACCAACATCTCACCAGTGATAACACCCATGGAAGTACGATCAGCAAGGCAGTCCAGAAGGGTGGTCTTTCCGGCACCAGAGACACCCATCAGGGCAGTCAGAGTACCGGGCTTGACCCAACCATCGACGTGATCCAAAATACGGCGAGTCTCGTTCTTGATCTGGACCTCGTAGCAGACATCGTGCCACTGGAAGACAGAGGTCTGCTCCTGGAGAATGTTACCGGCGTCCTTGTTGTTGCGGCTGCGAGTGCGCTCAGCAGTGACAACGGGGCCAATGTGAGCCATGGCGGCCTCGGGATCGCTGTGCTTCTTCTCGGCGTTGGCAACGACAGTGGGCTTGTGGCCGCGGCGGTAGACCAGGACCTCACCCTTGGATTTCTTCTCGGAAACCAGCTCAGCGCAAACCATGTAGGTCATGAGGAAGAGACAGATCCAGGCGATGAGGATACCGAAGTTGCGCCAGCGGTGCTCCCACTTGTAACCAAAAGCAGACTCGACATAGTCATCACCATTAACATAGCTTCGACCCTGAACGGCACCGACAGCGCTGCACACACGATTGGCGTCGGGGACATTGCCGTAGCCCTCAATTCGGGCGTCGGGGACAAAGTTGTTGCAGGTGAAGTCACGGTTGTGGAATTCGTTGACCATCAGGGACTCAAAGACGTAAGAGAGCGGGTCAATCCAGTAGAGCCACTTGCACCAGCCAAGCATGTATCGCTTGGGGATGACGAAACCGGTGAAAATGACGAGATCCAGAATGAGAATAGCCGCAGGAACCAGGGCCTGGAACAGAGTTCGCGAAGCAGAGGCAATCGTACGGAAAATCATGGACATGACCAGGACAGTGAAGAAGGACAGCAGCAGGAAGAAGAAGAAGGGACCAGGCTCTCTTCGCAAGTTCGTCATAAAATACAACGAAATGTTGAAGATGATGGTATTCGCAATCTTGTACGGCATATCGCAAAGCATAGAAGAAATGGCTTCGGCAGATGGGTGGTACAGGGCATATCGGCTGTGTTTTTCGACAATGGGACGTTGGGCATACAGGGTAAGAATCTAAGACAGGTCAGTACATGACATAAGCGAAGTTCCGAGAAGTAACTTACCTCGAGAGCACTAGCAAAGGCATTCATCAAACAGGCAAAGAACAGGAGGGCACCACGCTGGAAGAAACTGGAAGAAGTGTTGTTCAGGTTGTAGAAAACACTTCCGATAATCAAGGACATGCAGAAGTTACCAATGAGGGCACCGAGCGTCAAACCAGGGTCTCCGATCAGACGCCTCCAACCACGCCAGAGACAAAGCTGAATCTGCTGGGTGTAGGACAGGGTGAAGGGGGACTTGGCGCGCTGACCCTTGGCCTGCTGTGCCTTCTTGGAAGCACGGAAAGCCTCGGCGTCGGGACCGTTGATGGGGTGAGCCTGCTTGTAGTCCTCAATCTCGGCCTGCAGAGCCTTGTACTCGGCGCTGTTCTTCCAGCAGGCGGCAAACTCGTCGGGAGTTCGGGGAACCTTGCCCTCGAAGCCCTTTCGCACAACACGCTCCAAAGGAGCAGTCATGGAAGTGAGGAAATCAGGAGTGGTCTGACGAGCAGGGCACTCGAAACCCAGGTTGACAAAGTACTCCTTGGCGGTATCAGCGCGACCGAAGAAGATCTGGCGACCCTCGTAGATGACGGTGGCCTTGTCAAAGAGATCGTAGGCGCTCTGGGGGGCCTGGTAGATGGAGACAACGGCGGTGTTGTTGAAGAGCTCGGTCTGGAGGCGCAGGGTCTTGCAGAACTCAATGGCGTTGGCAGAGTCGAGACCTCGGGTCGAGTTATCCCAGCACTGGAGGGGAGCACCAGACAGCGCGGCCTCAGAAATGGTGACACGCTTGCGCTCACCACCCGAGACACCTCGGATGTATTCGTTACCGACACGGGTATTGATGGTGTGAGAAATACCGAACATGGCCATGACGACATCTCGGAGGTGGTCGGCGAATTGGTTTCGGGTCAGGCCATGAGGAAGCTGGCGGGGCTGGCGGGCGCGGGCGGCGAAGGTGAGGGTATCGCCGACAGACAATTGCGGGAAGTGGACATCGACCTCGGCGGTGTAAATGGCCTCACCACGGTGGTGAGTGTGCATTTCCTTGGCAGTCATACCTGCAGTTCTTACATTAGCATCAAATTGCAACAGCGCACGTGAAACAGATCCGCAGCATGTCTTTTGCGCACACCAATTGCCTCTGTGTCATGAGACACAAGTGCCATCCAGACTCTCACTGCCAACCCATCGGATCACCGTGTCACCTCATGCATGAAATATTGACTTACCCTGGTAGTTGAAGTAGGAGCCCTCATCGACGTAGATACCGTTGGTCTCACCAGCAATTGTCTTCAGCATGGTGGAGCAACCAGAGCCGGGAGGTCCCAGCACGACGAGCATCTCGCCCTTGTGGACGACACCGTCAAACTGGCGCAGAATGTCGATGCGCTGGCCCTTGTCGCCCTTGACGCGGTTGAAGAGTGAACCGAGGGACAGCCAGACATTGGCCACATCCTTCTGGTAGTCGCTGGACTCGCCGAAACCGAAAACATTGAGGTGCTGGAAGGCGACACCGGCCGATCTGAATGAGGAACCCTGCTCCTGCACCAAGGCGACAATGGCCTTGGCCCACTCGCGACCGCTGAAGTTGGGCGAGCTGGGGTTGAGGGGCGAGTCTGGGTCAGACTCGAAGGGGTTGCCGCCGCCGTTGGCCGCAGAAGCTCGCGAGACCGTGCGGGCCAGGGCCTGGACCAGCGAGGTGCGGCGCTCCATCTCTGAGTCGTCATCCTCGCCGAGAGTCTCGGCGGGGGACGACGAGGGCTTCTCGTTGACCTGCTCCTCGGCGCCGAGGTCGGTGGCGGAACCTTGCTTTATCGTCTTCTCATCGTCGTTGTGGGTGCTGGTGCCGGCGGGAACAACAGGGTTGATGTTGTCGTTTGTCCCCGAGCTTGGGAACATGGCGGGCGTGGGTGCGCCTGACGGCGTCTTGTGCCTGCTCGGAAAGTCGCAATTGGGGCGACGCGGGCGTGATTAGGGAAACGCTGCTCTGCGTATATGTTTCTGGTGGCGGCGCCCAGGACAGAGTGGTGTTGTTCGCTTGAAGCAGGAGAGCAGACAGCCCGCAGTGGTCACAGATGAACCAATGCCGGACGGAATGTTGAGGGGAGGGGTATTAAATAAAGTATATAGAGGAGGGACGGAAGGATCGACGCGAAAAGGGACAAGAGGGAATGATCCAAAAGAGAGATCTCCTCGAAAGACGACGGGGCCGGCGCGAGTAAAATAATAACGAATCCTCAGCTCCTGGCCTGGAGATAAACTTGGGCGGGATGCGCTCGCACGCACTAATACCAGATGCAAGGTTCTCTAACCAGAGGCAGTGGGGCGGGTGTGGGATCTGGCGCAAAATTAGCCTCCCGACGGGTGTGCTTTAACTGCGGTACCTGGGGCGCGGGCGTCCTGACGCGCTGCCGCAAAGTATCCCTCCGTCGCATTTGCTCGCGAATGGGGGGTGTGCAGACGCCCCGGGTGCCTGTCACTTGGCAGCCCACCCAGGAGACATCTGAGCCACTGAGCCCGCGAGGAGCCCTACGATGTGCAGCCCTAAAGGCCTCTAGCGGGATGACTGCCTGCTGTCGGATAGTTTACGCCAAAGATATCCGACACCCTGCGGAGTCCAGCACCACGAGTTTAGGGGGGGTGAAGCACCGGCAGCGACGACATTCAGAGAGACGTTCGGAGACTTCTTCCCTTGGAAACCATATTCGAGTATTGCACGCCAACTTGCTCCTTACCTGCCTACGTACCTACCTAATTGGGCGCCATAATTCATGATTTCTGCTGCTTGTGTGCTTGTGTCCCCTCTCTCGTTCCGCCCTCTCTCCGCAATCCTCCGCAAATAAAAGCCAACTCCGCATTGCTGCCTTCACTACGGCACCCTGATTGCCAGGTTGCGTGCAGCTCCAAGGACGGGTTGACGGGCTCGTCGCAGTTTATCAAGACCCCGACCCGATAGCACCTCTGGGTGAGATCCAGGGGTTCGCTGATTGAGAATGACGACGAGCCACACACGGGGTTACGCCGGAGGGGAGTGCCAGCAAACGTGCTAAGCGATAATCTGCTGGGCCCTGGGATGCGACCCCACCCCTAACTCCGTCGATGCGGTGGAATGCGTCACTCGCACCCCAAAGGGTGTGCGGACTTGGCTGCTTGGTTCCTCTGCCAAACCTAACGGTCAGTTTTCGCGGGTTCGTTCTGTCATTTTGCGTCATGACAACCGGACAAACAAACGGTGAGGGCATCGACCGGGTTCACCTGTGCAAGAAAAAACGTGGTGGCTATGCGTTCCGCCGAAAGCCCGGCACATGTTTGTGCTCTTTCGGTCCATGATTTACGTATCCCTATTTACCGGCGTAGAGCGTACAACGGCCTGTGAAATCTGACAGGCTTACAGATTAAAATAAAATACACACTGATCATTCTGCGACATGGCAAATACGTGATGCCATGCCGTTCCTGAACCGGCAGTGCAAAAAAAAAAAACGGGCTTTGGCTCAGACGCGCGTGGCTCACATCAGCAACGCTCTCATTCATCAATTTGGCGGGTTACTTCAGGTTGCGGGCCGGGTTGCCAGATTTGCGACCCTTGTCTGATCGGTTGAAATCTAGTTCCAGGTCATTTTTTGGCGGGGTGGAACATAGCTCATGACCCAAAACAGTCATCAATCAATGTCTACCGCCAATAATGGCCATCTGACACGGGCTGTCTGGGTTGCCTGCCCGGCTGCGAAAAGCCTCAAATGGAGGAGGCTGTGAGAGGCATGTCAGACTTCCAGGTTCCGTTGGTCCCCCCCCCCCCGTGTATGCAAGGCGGCGTGCATTTTCTGCAGTGGCGTTGGTGTTTTGTTGTGAATCCCCAATGTGAGCAAGTTAATGAGTCGATGTGAGCAACTTACAGTAGGCACATACTATTGGAAGCCCAGTCGCAGAAGCCAAGACTAAACCTCACCCGGTCAGACCCGCCGGGGGGGTCGTTGGCTTGGCTTTTCCCCACGCGTATTGAATCAAATTCGAATCCGACCCGAATCCGAGCAAGTCCCAACTAGCGTGCACGTCCGCCTGTCTTATTTTCTTATGGTTGCTGGATTTGTTTTTTTCGCTCCTCTCATCTGGCCGGCTGGCTTTTGGCCCGTTTGATTTTCGTAACGGGCCTGAAGTGGTCCCCGACGGGTGCCCCGACAGCTTGCTCATGTGGCAAAGAGGCGTCTTTGCAGCTGAAAGGTGCTCGGCGGCTGCTGTGTGTGGAATGTCTCTTGTCGTAATCAGTCACTCTTATTTCGCCAAATCAAGGCAATGCGTCCCGTCCCCTTGGAGGCTACTCGCAACCCACGACCCTTGATCGCATCCCCAAATCGGCTCCGATTTCATACGGCCCAGGGATCAGGATCAGGATCAGGGACAGGGATGGGGGATGAGCTTGGCGCTGGGCTGTCATTCGCCCGCTGGCACCAACAAGTCATCACCCGCACCCCACCCAGCGCCCAGAAGCCCAGCGAACGGGGGGGCAGCAGCCGGGTGGGCCTGGAGCTTCGGGGTCTACGAGCAACCCGACATGCCGCCCCGCGAACCCGTCAGCCCGTCCCGGCCAGAGCAGCCACCACACTCCAGATGGTGCATGGCGGCCGCTCCTTTCTGAAGGAATCAATCCCTCTCGATGGATGTGAGATGGATGGGATGTGATGGGCTGGGCTTTGACATGCGAATGCAACCCGCCAACGGGTGCTGCATGCCGTTGAATGGCGATGCAGCTTGCACATGTGCGCCTGAGTACATGATAACAACATATCCATTCAACCGCTCCCTCGGCACAGCTGATAGTGAGTGAGGCGGATACCTGTCCTCAGCCACTGATCGACTCAATTGTTGGTTCACTACTCGACCAACACCCTCGGACTACTTGGCACTTACCTTGGTGGTTATGAAAAAGCACATGCAGCGAATCAGTGGCGTCGCATTCACACAACCAACTCGGGTTCGGTCTAATCGAGATCCGATTGCGACCAGAAAGGTCACCCATCCAACCATCATCCATCCATGCATCCACCCAATGCCGGATACAAACCTGCAGTATCGCTCTGGGGGGCAGAGGCACTTTGCGCGGCACGCGACTCAGTCGAACCTGAAGGGAAGCAATTAAGTTGCCAAGCTCCCGCACCACACCGCGGTCTGAGCATGCTTGCGTATATGACCGACACACGCCTACCGGCACTTGGGTTACGAATATGTGTTTCCGCAGCTTAACAGGCGATCATTGCCCACCCGTGTAAACCGTAATGCAACCAAGCCCTATGAGCAGCGAACTCTGTTTGGCCGTTTCCAAGTGAACACTGGCTGACCTGACACATCAGACGTAGTCGCACCAAAGCCCGCCAGGCACATCATGGTCAGCATGGGCACCATTTTACTTTCAACGTACATAGATGCGTATAAACAAGGTATGGAGCGAAGCGAGACCGAGCGGGAAACAAAAGAAAAAGAACCCAAAAAATTCACAGGCATGATAAATCAGTTGCTGCGGCAAGTCATGATATGATGTCAATAATCTCACCTTGGGTGAGCGATGTTCTCATCCCAAGCACACGCCCTCCAAGTCTTGCATCCAGTGCCTATTATTGTAAGTCTGTCTCTCCTCAAACATAGATTCACGATGAGAAACTGCCGCGCCAGAAACCAGAAACAACAGCTTGCAACAAGAATAGCAGCAACCTGACGCATTCATTCCCGCGCCCCCCCTACCGCGCTGCCTCGTGGGCCTTGCCTTGGCGGGAAATTGGGAATGGGTCCCCGGCGCCCCGCAACTCCGCCCGCTACCCATACTTGGGGCGCGCCACTCCGCCGCCGGGGCGGAGCTGCGACACGCCTGAGGGCACTCGCTGTAGCTGAAGCCTGGGCGCTGGGTGCCACAGGTACAGAGAGGGGGGAGTCAGAGGGGGGAGTG
>NAGG01000689.1:0-37617 GCA_003031705.1 Calonectria naviculata
GTCTATCGTATGCTTCAACTTTTTCGAGCATATCATGATAGCGGCCGCACCTGATAAGATAAGAGTTGATAAGGCGGCAGCTACGATCGCGGGTTCAGGTATGGGAAGATGAAATGGATAGTAAGTAGTATTTACCAGAAAAATAAAGGTATATATAAAGGCAGAAGGATTATCCAAGTCCAACGTTCCTTTTTTTGGTTTGGTTTATTTTCCCTATACCTTGAAATGAAGGGGCAAGAGTCAGCAAATAACACTTCATGGCAGGCTGCAGAGAATCCCTCGCTAATCGAAATAAGTAAATAAAACAACCCAGCATAAGGCAACACAACATAAAATAATGTTCATGTTTATTTACTAGTTTATACTTTGTATTAAAGAAACGGAGAGGAATCCGTTATTGCGTAGTGATGCCAGCGTTGTCAGACTCTTGGCACCACACTTTCGTAGGTTTACCTGCTACTTAATGGCTGCCTACGGCGCATGACAGCGGCGCGGTAAAAAATATAAAATAACAAAAATAAAATTAAAAAAAAAAAAAAGAGGGAAACATTGGTCATGCTCTTGCATCTTATCATGTAAGTCGTCTATGTAAATATCGGATGTGGAAGTGCAATTTTAATCTATTCCGTTCTCGTAATTATATTCACTATCCTCCTACGGACCCCAATAATGGGTAGGGCCCCATTTTGATGCAGGGCATTGCGAATTCAGACGTGCGCCAGAGGGAGACGGCCAGGACAATATTCATTACCTAACGGCCCAGCGCTTTGAGGCTCATCGACGCCCGCTAATGACCCGCATAGCCCACTGCTTCATTCTCGTGCCTCGGTCTGGGCAGTGGTCGCACAAACTGTATCTCGCAACCCTGGTCGAGGGCAGAAGATGTGCCTGCTGATTCTCCACCACTATCAAACCAAGCCCTGGGGCTTGGAAGCTCCCCTCGTTGAACAGATACCCGACTGGGCGAGCTGCATCGGAGGGATCATGGAAGCCGCCAATGCCAACAAAAATGCATGTCATTTATATTAAACATATAGTGACATGATAGACAGAGAATTACAGCGGTGCCTTGAACAGAGTTGCACGCAAAACAGAATGAGGACATGTTTGCTTTTGTCGCAGGGCATCGTGTGCTCTGGTCAGGCATCGCGCCCGCAGCGTGCTTCCCTGCTCATTTCACTACTAGCCAAAAAGAATGCCCAGTCCCCATATCTCATCAAATCACGCGTCTACTGTTGGAGGTGACTCTCTTCCCCACGGTCGACGCCACACCACCCACCAAGGGCACGCTAGCGCCGCTTGGAGGAGCCTAACGAACCAGCGTTGACCGTGTCTCCCCATGCATCGATGACGGTGTTTGCAGCGTCACCTCAACTTGCGCCGTTATCATCGGCGCAACGAGCAAATACGCCATCCAGCAATATCAAAAGCTATAGCCATCCTGTAGAGAGCTGGGTCGTTGTATCTGAGTCGCATATCCGTCAAGGTCCACAGCAACCTTATTCATTCCATCCGCCCACTCTAGTGGCAGATTGCGGGCGAGACTACCGTACAAACTCGTCGCACTTCAGGCTACGTCCAACAGTGTCTAGCCTCGATGGTTGCAGTGCGTCGTCCTTAGCCCCATATCCCATCTTGTCCCCTTGATCACCATCCATGTGTGCGGATCCCGGTATCTATCTGTCCGAGTTCCGTCCCAACCGCACCTGGGCGTCCCTGATAAGCGTCATATCGTTCCGTCACATTGAAAGACCAGGACTCAATCCCTACCCGGCCAACACGACGCGTGACCTATCTATCTCTTTAACGACTCCTGGTTCCTCTCTTTCTTGTCAAGTGGTCGAACTTTTTGCATTCTTGCCTCCGATTCTCGCACCATCGAGGCCAGGCTGCGGCTACCTACGGTATACTCTTAGTCTCATCACCAACCTCACTCCAAACTTCAACGTGCGACATCTTGCTCCTCTCCCGTTCCTCTCGTCGCGCGACCGTTTACCGACAAATCAGTAGCAACACAATTTGCTCTCCGGCAAACCTTGTTTTACCCATCCTATCAATCCATTTTTTCACCTCATCCTTGCTGGGCGCCCGTGCTCCTTGCCACCCCGCCACATTATCTGCTTGGTGCGGGGGGGGGGACATTCTATGAGAAAGGCGGCCCTGACGATCGCACACCACAGGAGACTACAAATTCTGACTTCATTCATCACTTGTGGAGGATTCTAGAGAACTATAGAGCCTGCGGTGGCCACGGCTCCCAAAGAAAAGAAGAAAAAAAACCATGCCGAACATGCGGAATCCTACCAATTGGGACGAATATGAAGGTAGACCTTCCACGGAAAGTCTAAGTTCGAGCGCCATTGCCGATGAACAGGCCGTGGTGGACGATGACAACGGCGATGAAGAAGGTGCGGCCGCATCTATGAGGCGAAGACGGTATACCAATCTTCCAATCTTGGGTCTTTGGATTCTTGCATAGCTAACCTGTGCCTTTAATGGCTTACCAGTTCATCCGTGACAAACCACCTAGCCGCAATCGCCGACATTGGCGGCGTAAACAGCTTTAGATCCTTTGCTCGCAGTTGGCAAAGAGCCGCCGCCTTCCCCGAAGTCATTCCTCGCCGTCCAAGCTTCGTATTTGCGCCGGACCAGGAGCCAGACAATGTCCAATACGGCCGCAGCCAAGTCGACTCTTCCGCTTCACAGCCACAGACGGGTTTGCTAAGGCAACATCTCGAGGCCTCGAGCCACGATGGGCCCAGCGAAAGTTATGGTTCCTCTTCTAGCATGGTGAGGGACAGCTTCCGGGAGCGCGAGAACAAGCCGCTGCTTGATCCCGAGATGGCGGGAGCATTGCCAGCCGGGTCTCCTTCCAGCCGATCCAGTATATTCGCCGTCCCACCACATCTTGCGACACCATCCATAATTGGCAGCTATGGCTCCCACTACGGTACTTTGGACCGTACGGTGCGTCACCGCATCTCGATTGGACAAGCCTCGGACTGGACTGGCGAGCAAGAAGACGATGATGAGGGCGCGGCGCACGGCGAGCATCAACCTATCCTCGTCAAGGAAGTCAAGCAGGGTGATAAGGTCGTTCTGACTGTTGAAGGCCAAAGCACACTTCCTCAATCCGTCTTCAACTCGATCAATGCCATCATCGGGGTTGGACTTCTGAGCCTACCCTTGGCCTTTCGTCTCTCAGGATGGATCCCAGGCCTGATCATTCTCACGTTAACCGCCGCCGTCACTTCCCACACGGGTAAACTGTTGGCCAAGTGCATGGACTACGATCCCTCTCTCATCACATACTCAGACTTGGCCTACGTCTCATTTGGGACACGCGCGCGTGTTGTTGTCTCAGCCCTCTTCACTTTGGAGTTGATCAGCGCCAATGTTGCGCTGGTGATTCTATTTGCCGATTCCCTCAACCTACTACTCCCCGGATTTGCTACTGTCAATATTTGGAAGTGTGTCGCTGGAGGACTGGTCTTGGTGCTCAATGCCATGCCACTACGGTTCCTAAGTTACACGAGTGTAATTGGAATATTTTCCACATTTTGCAGTACGTTGTATCTGAAGGATCCGAGATATAAGACATATTAACCGACATGAGCAGTTGTATGTATTGTCGTCATTGACGGCTTCACGAAACCGCATACCCCAGGTTCGCTTCGAGAACCTGCGAAGACATACCTGTTTCCTGAAAACTGGCTCACACTTCCTCTTGCATACGGCCTCCTTGCTAGTCCTTGGGGAGCCCATTCTGTTTTCCCTTCGGTAAGTTTGTTTTTGGGCGACCGGTTATCAAGTCTTAGTTCTAACAATAGTAAAAGATCTATCGTGATATGCGCCACCCGTACAAATGGAAAAAGGCTGTCAATGTCACCTTTTCATTTTCTGTAAGCTTAGTCACCAATCCATGAGAAAATGGGCAGACTAACAGTGTGGTTGTTAGTACGTTCTAGATACTTGCCTGGCCATTATCGGCGTGCTCATGTTTGGCGATGAACTCCGTGAAGCCGTCACATCCAATATTCTCAAGACAGAAGGATATCCTGCGGGGCTTACTATCCTGATGTGCGTGTTTATCGCTATCATTCCCCTGACCAAGATCCCACTCAACGCGCGCCCGATTATTACAACGCTTGATGTCATCTGTGGAGTTCATCAAGAGCAGCAGCATCATCACAGCCAGTCCCCCACCAAAAGCTCGCTCATGGCCACGCAATCCATCCGAGTCGGTGTGCGCATCTTTGTCGTGATACTGCTACTTGTCATCTCGATTGCCTTTCCTGCTTTTGACTCGGTATGCGCATTCTTGGGGGCGGCCCTTTGCACCATCATTTCAATTCTGTTGCCCATTTCGTTCCATCTTAAGTTATTCTGGCGCGAGATTCCGGTGCAGGAGCGGCTAGCATCGTGGGTCCTTTTGGTCGTTTTCGGAATCCTGGGAACGTTGGGGACTGTGTGGACGTTTTTACCCAAACATCTCATTGGCGCTGATTAGAAGGTTGCTTTTGTCGATCGAGTTTCCGGCTTCTTCCATTTGACTTTCTTTTGCCGGAGAGTCTGGTTGCTTCTTCCGGTTTGCCAACTCTGTTCTGCATTGACGTGGGGAGTTATTTTGGTTGAAATGTTACATTTTGGGCGCCGATCAGTCGAGACGTGGTTGGTGGATGGTGTATTCATTAGGGTAAGCGGCAGGTTTCAAGGCCGAGAGCGGCCAATATGGGAAACGATGTCGAATGACAGTTGCCACGGGGATGGCGTGTGATGTAACTGTGGTTTTGAGGTTGCTTCTGTACAGATACTGAGACAGGTACGGGCCCGAAGGGCCAAGTAATATGCAGACAGTACGGGCTCAAGGTTCTCTCGCGTGCCGAGATATCCTCGTCGGCAGGACACCCGCGTTACTACTTCAACCTATCGGCTCCCTCTCCCGGCGCTTTCGCCACGGCTGCAGCCCAGCGCGAATGCAGTATGCAGTACAACGGTGCGTCTAATCCTAGTGGCCGTCGACGCCCTCCGTCTTGGACGCCGTGACGGCCGCACAACATGCGGCTTCTCCTATTGGCACGGACCCCAGCGTAGCATAGCGTCTACGGACATGCAATATTACTTTTCTCACGAGGTATATCATCTAGCTCACCATCGTACTGCGCATCCAAGCCTGTTGGCGGGTGGGTGTCCTAGGAGACGCGGAGCAGGGCATACATGATGCTGCGACAAGCAACAGTCGACGAGAACATGCAGATGCACGGTTGAATTGTATGCAAGGAGCGTGCAGGTGAAGTCCGAGCCCCTTCCCCCCAGCGACCGGCCGTGTAAGTAGGTCGAGACTATCACTGTGCGTAAACGGGTTGTTTTAAAGAGGCATCGGGACGTGCCAGACCTACCCTGGAGTGTGATACCGACGACTTTTGATGGCATCCGCTCAAATCACAGAGCCAGCTAATCTGTGGATGCTAATGCTAAATCACATATTCTGGCCTCAAACTTCCATCTGTTATCCATTGCCATTTCCATCACTGCCCTGCCCCCCTCTTGACCAACACCTACCTCCAACCCCTCAGTGACGTCTCACCCCTCCAATGAAATAGCACTGCCCATCCCCTTTCCCACGCTACCCTCATGCATCATGCCCATCCATCAGACTCCGGAACCAAGCGCAGGGGAAAGCCAAAAGCTCACTCCCCCCCCCAAAGATAGAAGACAGAGAGGCGGAAAGCAACACCGTGGCCAACCTTGTTATCATCAAATAAGATCGTCGTTCCCAGCCTGCACCCTCTCTTTACAAAGCGCACCCCACGGGATGCAGGATGACCGGATTTTAGCAGTTTCCACCAGCCATACTCGACGACGCCTGTTGCAGGGTCCCGGCTGGGATGGCAATAGGCAACTCATCCATGTACGTGAGACGGGCGAAAAGAAAGCCAAAGCCAAAAGTGCACAGTCTCGACACGGGGTTCAGACTATGTGTGAAACAAGGTGATCGTCCCCATCATGCTGTCGCTCAACTCGCACACTCGCGAAGTTCATGTAGGTGCCAGATCATACCTACAGTCTAGTCAAGGCCACTCCAGGTCTGGCCCTCTACGCTATCTACGCAGTCAAATGTCATCACCCAGAATCAAGTTAACCATATGGGACTTGACCCATCCCCGTAAAACCTGACATCATTCCCACCAAAGAGATGCTGTCTATTATCTGAATTTGATATCACGCAGTTAGGGAAAATCCTAGTTTGAGTGGGTAACTTCTGGTATTTCGCCTATTATTCTAAACATCTAATACACAGAAAGCGAGTTAAAGCTCCATTCTATTCTCTCACCGGAAAAGAGATGGCTTAACCACGATTGAAGACTAGTGGAGGGACTCTATCCCCTTTACCAGCCTCCAACCCACTCAACGTCACCGAGATCGGTGCGCCTGTCCCGACGCCAGTTCCAATCTCTACCCTTGCTCTTGCTCCAGGGGTCCTTGACTCGTTCTTGATAATGATGGTTGTTGTGTTTGTTGTTAATATTGGTGGTGGTAACCCCAAGTTTGTTGTGATAATTAGAATGATCCCAAACGCCCGCTTCATAAGATTTGTATCCAAAACCAAAATGTCGTCGCGGCTTAGAGTCCAGCGACTTAAAAGAATCCAAAGTAGTTGTAACTTGGCCCCGACGTCGTTCGCCCAATGCCGCCCACTTATCCAACGGACTTCGCTTCGGTGGAGGCGAGTACCGAGGGGTGAGGGTCACATGAGTTTTTGGCGCCGGCGCCTCTTGAAAGAAGAAACCATCAGCAACGAGATCGTCATCGATGTCGCCCTTGATGTCGTGTGCATGAGAGACTGGCTCAGGCTCCTGCTCAATCTTGGCCGTCTTCTGCTCCTTGCTCTCCTGGCTCCAGGTTCGAGAGTTAAGCGTCTGAAGAGCCTCCAGCTGCCTTTCCCGCTCCATTTCCTCTTCTTCCTCATCCTCGTCCCACATGTCACTCCAGCTCTTGGAAACGGCATCGTTGCGGCGGCCAAAAACAGTTGCCATTGACAGTGCCATGGGCTTACCCATGGCGATGGGGAGAGATCCCGCAGCAGGTGAAACCTTTCTAGGCATGGAAGGCTTGATGGCAAGCGACTTCATGGACAAGCCCAAATGAGAGTCGACCATGGAGGACATGGGAGTTCGCGCTGAGCACCAGTCGGCGTTGGTAACCTCCGACTTGGGGAAGAGCTCCTCGGTGTAGCTCTCATCGTCACGGATCACACTAAGCTGTCGACCAGACTGAGGCGAGGTGTGAAGGTGTTTGGCCCAAGGGAAGGCACCCAGTTCGACCTGTGGGGACTGAATCGAGGGAGTGCGAAGGGGCTCCCGATTAGCAGTGGCCACAGTCGCCTTGTCAGCACCGCAGAAATCGTCAAAGACCTCATCCTGGGCAGTGAAGCTAACAACACGGAGAAGGGCGTCTCGAGCACCAACCAGCGAGCGTCTCTTAGGGTCGAGGTTCATGCATTGGACGATGACTTCGTATGTGTCTTGAGACATGGAAGGGAAAACATCGAAAAGAGACTGCTTGTCTCGAGAGTAGTCAAGGAACAAAGGATCAGCCTCGGTTGGTGTTGTGAATGGGTTTCGAGAAAAGAGAATGTTCAGCAGGCAGATACCTATGGCCCAGATATCGGCCTCGGCAGGGGAGTAGCCTGCACCAGCGGAATCGAATTGCTCAGGAGCCATGTAGCGATCGCTGCCTACAGTCATCTCATAAGACCATTTATCGGTAGTCGCAAGACCAAAGTCGCCGAGCTTCATTGCACCATCGTCGGTAAGAAATATATTCTCAGGCTTGATATCGCGATGGTAGACACCCTTGGAGTGGATGTAGTCGACAGCTTCCACTAGCTCAAGCATGAATTGGCGAACGTGCTCCGTCTCCAAGGGACCATGGCCATGACGAATTGCCTCGTAAAGATCGCCCTGGCCGCAGTACTCAAGGACCAGGTAGATGTGGGACTCAGTCTCGAAGGAGCCCAGGAGGTTGACGATGTTGGGGTGAGAACCGAGGCGGCTGTGAAGGACGAATTCCTCCGACTTGTCATCGACGGCAAACTCGGCCTCGGACTCAGGAGCAGCGGACCTCTTGGTCATGCACTTGATGGCAACAATGTTATTGGTGACGATATCCTGAGCTTTGAAGACCATACCGAAGGAACCGTGATTGAGAGGAGAGATAGTCTGATAACGTCCTCCGAGGAGGACGCCACCAGTGAACTTGTCCTTGAGGCATTCCATTGCGGAGATTCGTGAAGTTGAAGAGAAAAGAGAAGACGAACAAGAAAAAGAAAAGCAAATAGTCGTACAGGTGCTTGTTTTTGAAGTTGCTGGTGCTTTCGGCTCAAAAAAGACAAATCAAGAAGAAGAAGAATGAATCGACTTTTCAGACTCTGTACGCGGGCAAGAGTAATGAGGACCCAAATTGATGATGGTTATCTGAGCAAAGGTGCCGAATGTACAGGTAGTCGTGGTGAAGACAAATAGAGAAGTAGCGTCAAGTGGTTGAAGGTTGATGATAGTCGTAGCGGAATCAGAGGCTCATTTGAAGGTATACGAATTGATAGGCTGAAACAAAGGAAAGCGAATTATTGAGTGTCGTGACGGCGAGGTACGGTGACCTGTACGGCCGAAGAAGTTGAGACAATGAAAAGAGATTCGTTATAAGGACATGGGAGCGTTTTTTTTTGAAGCTTTGATGAAAGAATGACTCTGACAAGTGGAGTAGGTTGTGAGTAGGCGACCGAGGACGGAGCCGACTGGGTGCAGTCGCGGAGTGATGAGAAGCAACGGTGAAGAGAAACCGGATTCGACGATGCCGATGAGTCGACTTGTCGGACCAGTCAAGCTGGCACCGGGGAGGAGGGAGCGGAGCTCACCCCGGAGGAAACGTTGACGATCAACCGGTTGATTGAGTCACGCGGACCGGAAGAGGCCGAGGAGCGATGACGGACGCAGGTTGCAGACAATTTCGAAAGGGCTAGGCTTCAATGATCAAAACCAACACCTGCTTCTCTCGACGCGCTCGTATGCGAATTAGTTGGCTTTGCTGGCCGGTGTCGGCAAGGAGCGTTATCGAGATGTTCGTCACCCGGATCGAGGCGCGGGTAGTTGCTTCAATTGCGCGACACAACAATCAGATCGGCTTGCGAAATGGAGCGTACAATATGGAACAGTGCGTCGCAGGATGTACTAAGGAGCAGCAAGCAACAGGTCAAGGACACTTCCTTCTTCTCGATTGTGTTCGCTGTAGCTGTTGTTGTGGTTGGTGGTTGTTGAGTCACAGCGATAGCGATGGCTTGCTTGGGATTGGGTGGCGAAGGCGGAGCGGCAAAGGCGGGATTGGACAGATAGCCAAGTAGAGCGTAGTGGTGGTCGCGAGAGGTGGCAAGCTCGAGAAGAAAGAAGGCCGTTGATGATGCGGAAGCGTGCGAAAGAGAGGAAGGTGGGATGGCGAGATGGAAGGAGATGTAATAAAGGATAAGGTAAGGAGAGAAGACAAGAGAGGGAATGGCGGTGATGGAAGTGCAGGATGGGGATGGAACGGGGTGGAGGGGGATGGATGGACGTGGACTGGGATGGACTTGGATTAGGGGGGGCGTAGCAATGTTGAGGGGTGCAGTGCACTAGTAGAGCTGATAAAATAGACAGTGTACGGGGTGTGTCGGCAAAGTTGGTGTGGAGACGCAGAGTGGATAAGGGAAAGCGCTACCCACCAGCCATGCACAAGGAAGGAGCAAGTGAGGTCCCTCGCCCAGCAGTAAGAGAAGGTTGCGAGGGAACGAAGGGGGGTCGAGGTGGTGCCGGGGTGCCGGGCTATGTGCTACGGCCGACCGTCGCCGCGCCTGAGGAAAGGCAAGAGAGACAGGCACGTAGGTAGACAAGCGTCAGGTACGGGTACGTACCTCAGATACATTGCTGGCTAGGGGTACGTACTCGGCTCTGGTACCTGACAGCGCAAACATGCTTGATTGACTACCTCCCTACTTGGGACAGTCACGTTCAAGGCAGGGGAAGGGCTACCCATCATCGGCCATCTCCTGTGCCTGACCTGCCATTCACGTCTGTTGAGACAGGCCCTCAATTCAGGGACATCACTCACGGCACAGTACATACGACACATTAGAAACCTTAAGTCAGACAGTCGACTAGACATACAGACAAGACGAATGACCCCGGACTCGCCATGCAGGAGGCTTAGGGAAGCGGCAAGCACCCAGCGAGACAGCGGCTTCAATGAGAGACCAGACGGACCGGATGGCGCTACGGTGGAACGATGCCATGATGGGGACGAGCCAGAGGCAGCATGGGCAACCAAACAGGCATGAAGAATGGCGGCTGGGGTGTGTGTGTGGCCTCGCTGCTCAGTGGCCAGGAACTCATGCTGGGCCGACAGCGATAAACACAACGTCTCAGGCGTCCCTCGAGTCTCAGTCCCTCTAGTAGGCGGGTCCCTCGAGATAACGGATCATGAGTGGTTGATGGTGAAGACAGCCAAGCCTAGAGCAGCCGGGACGTGCATTGCGTGCTGTCGAGGGAGAAGTGCTGGACTGAGCTGCGTGACGTGACGTGACGTCTTGCTCCGACAGGATTAGCAAACAGTGCCGGTGCACTGTACCGTTCAAGGCGATGCCCCGTCTTGGAACTGTGAGTAATCTACCTCACACGGCGGGTCAACTGCTCAGTCACCCTCTCGGTGCCGGTACGTGGCCTCTGGGCACAAGTTGGGCGAGAATTCGAGTACCTTCCAGCAGTCGCCTGGCTGACGAAGCACCACGCTTCATTTCCCTCCCGACCACCGAAATGACACGCTGGCCAGCGTGACCAAGACGGTGCGGACCAGGTGCCCAGCACGGACCAATCTCCCTAAACACAGTATAGCTCGCCTCTTAGCCACAGAGACGGGACGGCGAGGGATGGCTAGTGCTGGCTGGGGCCGCGGTCGACTGATAGCAGATACACCGCCCAGTACGTGTCACAAAGGTAGCTCTGGGCGTGGTTGGTGCTATTGGCGACCTGGCTGCTACGTATCGCGTGGTGTCGATCCCATCAGGTCTGGGCGAACAGCCAACTGAGAGGGTGTGCGGCCGGCCAAGGTGAGTGGTCTGTCGCGAGAGACCAGCTGCATTCAAGGTTGCTTGGGGCGCGTGGCACCAATGGGGTTGAGGACCCCTTCCAATGGCACTCGCGGCGAGGTCGGCCAGCTAGAGCAACTTTACGAGACGCTGGTCGCGAGAGTGAGTAAATGCGTGCGTGATCATGTCGCAATTTTCATTGTTTGAGTGAATGACTGACTGAACCTGACATCTGAAAGATGGGACGAATGGCTGATGCCCCAACAAAAATTTTGGAAACTTTCAAGTCTCCAAATCAGGCTGCTAAAAAAAAAAAAAAAGAAATCCATGTGTTTCCTTCGCTTGCCTTTGTGGTTCTGGGCTGGGCCATCCCAGTCAAAGCTTTGCGCTATGCTTAACAGAACAAAGCTGGTTGGCAATATTAACTCCAGCCCATTGCAACCACGATGGCCCAGACGATAAATGACAATATGGTCATGTACACGCCTCAGAAGCTCCCAGACTCAGCAAGTCTGAAGCCACTTGTATCTGACCACAAACCGGTCGTGTGAGCAGCTGCATACGTGAAGGCGTCGCGGTAAAAACTGTTGATTTCCAGCGCTCGGGATCAAATCAGTTCGTCGGGACCCTGGCTTAGACCCACGGACGTGCTTTCGATAGCGCCGGCCTCGTGCGGCCCCAGCTTTCGGCCTCGCGGCCTTGACGGCGCCCCTTGTCTCTAGCGGACCTTGATATTGCGGGGCGGAATTCAAGAGCATAATGGCAATTGGGGGCGAAACCCGTAAACTCTTGGACGATGGGCGCGTCGTATGCACTCCTGGCTCCTGCATGCCAGTCCAGAGTGGGAGCTTTACCTGGATTGACTTGGGTGGGTTAGTGAGTCGATGCAGTCTCTGCTTACTTCTAACTTCTAAGATACAATTACGGCCGCAATTTGCGTTGAACAGCCTTGAACAGTCGTCATGAGGGCGGGTAGGCCATCAATCAGAGCAGGCCGCATGATGATCAAAAGTAAACATTCAAGTCAGTGCGCGAGGGAGGATCCCAACATCTGTTCCTCGATCCCCTCACCCAGTCATCTAAACTACTTACCCTTGTCCACGTCCCTGCGACTTGGAAACACTTGGGGTACTAAGTGCTACCGCCTCTGACGGTCCGTCTGCCTATTAGCTACTAAAACGTGCTACCTCAAACGTCCGAGTGGCAGGGGCAGTTCGTCTCAGAACGCGCGCGCCTGCTATAGCAGGCACTTTTATGGACATAGATATGTGCAGCATCCCTTTAATACTTTGTTCATAGAAACACCACTAACAAGCAACGCCGTTACGAAATGTGTACCGTTACGAATGTACTGACGCAATGTGTGACAGCTTCAGTGTGACGAATATACTTTGCCAGCGTATCCCCAGCCAATACCCGTGTCCCTCCCCCGAAAGGGATATTGCTTTGGTTTGTGGAGAAATATAGATTTCTTTGCTTTTGTAGTGGAGTTCGGTCAGTACGAGACGCCCAGTCTCAATCGTTTTGATTCCCGAACATTCCTGTCTTGCTAGACCAAAACAACATTGCTAGAAACCACAGGAACCAGAGGGGGCCTAGAGCAGCCATACTCGGAGACACACGAGACACACAGGGCCATACGCTGGTATGCAGCGCTGGTCAGGGGCAGGCATGACTGTACTATCGCCGCGCATGGCATACCCATATTCCATCGTAACAAGTCTTCTCGAGAATTGTACAAATACCGGGATAGCCGTGGGGCAAACAAGCTGGGGAAAGTGTCGTCATGTCTCGTGTTGAATTGCATGTTTGTTCCCGTGCCTGGCCGGTCCCGGTCCCGGGCTTCGGCTTGGCTGGAACGAACATTCCACCACTGTGCGGCGTTTCGATGCAAAATTAGGTGTCATTGGCTTGATCCGAGGTTGCCATGCAATTGTGGCATTTGACTGGCGGGATCTTCAAGACTCGGCAGGTGAAGCGAGGCAAAAAAAAAAAAAAAAAANNCAGACAAAAAAAAAAAAAAAAGAAAAAAAAAAAAAACAGTCACGGAAATACAATAGACCATGTACGGAAGAATTGATAGATCACGTTTCGCCTCTTCACAGTCCTTGAACAGCCCATTTTGATTCCTGGCAGCGGCATGTCACCCTACATACATGATACATGGGGACGTACATACTTAGCACGGTGGGGATAGGCCATGCGTCCGAATGCATTCGACTGGCCCAATGCATGCACAACACTGTATTCCGTACCCGCTACTGTACGAGATACGTCAGGTACCATTTCAAGGGACCTAATCAGAGAAAAGAGGGCGCACCAGAAGGACGCATCAGACAGCGCCTCACTTTCTCTTCTTCATCTGCTCTGCACTGCCTTGCATCAGATTACGCTTCACCTGCGCCCGAGCTAATCAGGCGCCATCTTAGGAGGGTACCGCACCGCTCGCAGCAGCGCGCCAACACAGTGTCCGTGCCTTGACTCATTCCAAGGGTCCTATTTCGGCATACAACCACGCGGGCATTGGGAAATAGCAGCATGGGTGTGACGGCGGCGGAATGCAATACTGTAACTCTGTCCGTGACCGTACCTGAAGCCTCCCGCCACCAAACACTCTTCTCTTGGAAACAGCATTTGCTCGACAGCCGGGAGATAAACCTCGCTGCTCGCTCTCCCATGTTCGCACTCCCAGGCCTGCTGCATTCCATCATGGCTACCTGCATGAACTGGCCAACCTGGCTGATTACCGTCCCGTCGAGATGGGGTCCCTCTCATCAAATCTCGGTCGGTGGAGGCAGAGTTCGGTGCTCTGGAGACTTTTGCCTTCCATTTGCTACTGTGCGGTCCCTGAGTAATAGGGGGCCGGTGCTAATGACAGGGGCTAGATTACAGGGAGGTAGGGCATTCTGAACCAGATTATCCGCTCCTCTAGGCGCCGCCAGGGGCCTCTCAGGGTCTGCCACAACAGCAGTTCTCAGTGCTCTCGCCCACTTTCAAACAAGATCCATTGACCATGAGCCACTCCCGAGACCCCACTAAGATCCTCTCTTGGTTCCACTGATGTCCTGGTGCCCTGCCATGCCATGATTAGCAACTGCCGGTACTCCTGATCCATCATGCATATTGAGATTGCATGGGAGTCCTTGGCCGAGCCGATTGCAACCTTGGTTGTATCTTGGCCACCTTGTTTTCCAGGCGCTCACCGCCCGCCCACTGGCATAATGAAACGGCCGACGAATGCAGTCAACTCTAGGATAGGTAGTTGGTTGAGTTTAGAGGGTTGGGCTGGGTTAGGTTAACTGAGCTGAATGTGCTGTCCCAATGAATCCATAGCGGGCCCATTTTTGGACTGCTGATCGTTGACCGCCTTTCCTCTCTTGTAACCGTTTTACACAAGGACAGCTAATCTCTGTCTGCCCCTCCATTCCCCCGCCTCACGAAGAGAAAAAAAAAAAAACCACCATCTGCGCCGACCACGACTACCACCAGCTAAGAGCCAGCACACCATCTGCCAACCTCGCTCAGCTGAGTTCGAGCGGAAGCATCAATTGGCCGAGGCTACCTACATCCCATTTTCTGGCTAGCCTTCAAGGCGGCCCAACCCGGATCCAGGAACACAAAGACCATCAGGTGCACCGTCCGACTTTTACTCCTCATCCAACAAGAGATCGCGATCGTGCACACGCATCGACCCGTGCAGGAAAATCACCTTTTTCATCTAGTTACGTCTGGTTCTTGTCTCGATTTGGGTCCTTTGTCCGCCAGGCTTTGATCCATTGTTTTCCTCTCAAGGCTTGACCGCTATCTGATTATTTCCAGCCTTGGACCTTTCGCCGAAGCATACATACACACACGCCATGGCATCTAGCCTTGCTGACACAGACGTGCTCGTTTTTGATATTGGTAAGACAATATGCAGCACCCACTCACGCTCTTTCGCTCACGAGAGATTGTTTGCTTTGTCATTGGTGGAATGTCGTCATAGCCATTACTATTATCATTATTTTGCTATTTTATCTTAAGCGGTTATTTTTTCTTCGACATTGGCTGACGTCACGACTTGTTTCATCGCTCTTCAGAAGGCACAGTTTGCCCGATATCCTTCGTTAAGGATGTTCTGGTGAGTTTCATCTGTTTCCAGTCGTACGGTCTCTGTTGTCCAACCTCCCGTCCCCTTACCGCCTCCGTTTCCCCCGGCCGTCCGGCCGGCCGACCTCCCCCAACCTCCCCCGAGCCAAACCCTGTCCACCCGGTGATTCTTTCCGAATCCTGGTCTCCACGCTAAGCTGTCCAATGCATGCACCTCTCTCATCAGCGCCCTGCACCAGCCCTCCTGTCTCACCGACTTTGGCTCTGGCTCTGCCATCCTGCCTAACATCATTTCCGGCTCTGTTGTTGGGATCATCAACATCGCTGACCTTGATCTCCACGCGGCCTAATAGTTTCCTTATGCTCTTGAGGCCCTCCCTAAGGTTTTGGAACAGAAATGGGAAAGCCCTGACTTTGCACCTTATCGCAATGCCTTTCCCGAAGAATACCGCAACTCTCGCGAGGACTTGGAGGCTCATGTTCGAGACCTCGTCGCCCGCGATGTAAAGATATCCTACCTAAAAGGCCTTCAGGGTCTTCTTTGGGACCAGGGCTATGCGACTGGAGAGATTCGCGCTCCCCTCTTTGACGATGTCGCCCCCTTCTTCAAAGCCGCCAGTGCCGCCGGAAAGAAGATCATCATCTACTCCTCAGGGTCGGTCCCCGCGCAGAAGCTGCTCTTTGGCCACACAAATGCCGAGCCATCTGACCTGAAGCCCCTCATCTCTGACTGGTTCGACACCGTCAATGCGGGACCTAAGACTGAGGTAGCCAGTTATAGGACGATCCTTTCTCACCATCCTGAATTTGTTCCAGAGAGGTGGCTGTTCCTGAGCGACAATATTCTGGAGGTAGATGCCGCCATCAAATCGGGTATGCGCAGTCTCCCTGTCACCCGTCCCGGTAACGCGCCCTTGCCGCCCGACCATCCCTTGACCAAGATCGCTTTATCTGAGTTTACCCTTGACTCAGTATAGTGACGACCAGCTGCAGGTGGAAATGGGGGTGGGCAATTCGTGTGGTACACAGGTTGGGAGCTGGCAATATAGCGACCACTAGGGATTCTAGTCCCAAAATCCGAGTCCACGCCATCCAACTACCGTCGACCACTCGTGACCAAGTTGTTCCACCAACCTGCATGCATTGTAATCGCTCCTATCCATGGCACCATGCTGTGTCGCGCAAATCTTGTCCGGATTACTGGTTGTCCGCATCGTGGAGTCGCTCAAAGATATCTCCTATAATTGATGTTGGTGACTACGTTTGCCAACAAATCTTTTTCCGGGGCTAATAGTTGGTCGCTTCGATGTACATTGCAATGGTGGACCAATTAGTTGGGCATTGTCGCATATGCATCTCGCCCTGCGCCCACTTGTGGGAGTTCATCCTATCTTGCTATATCGCCTGACTCGTCGAATTCTTTAGTGTCATGACAAAATTGTTTCGTGTTTTCCCTGGGTTGATCTCCTTCTTCGTAAAGGCAGGCCACGTGTTTGGTGTGGGGCCTGACCTCTTCCAGAGCGAATATGCCAGCTTCTGCGTCATCTTAGTATTGATCCTGGTATACCCGAGCATCGTCATCAGTTCAATGAATCTGGGTTCGGTAAAGTAGCGTGAGTTGTCAATGCAGCTCCTAGGAAGAACCACAAATAACGAAGGGAATAAGGTGTTGATAGCATCTGACTGCTCATGGAGCGCATCTCGGAGAAATGAAAGAGTTCTTAGAAGCATCTGTCCCCGACCTTCTGGCTCTGGGACAAAGTTTAGAACCAAACTGAGGGATATGATATCGAATAACTCGGTGTCGTCCTTAGGCAAGGGTCGTTCCATGAAGTCTTGTTGCATGATGCCGGGTTCCTGACTGTTGAGGTCGATATGTTGCATCGTGAAAATGCCGCTATTAGAGCACGCATTTCGAGTGCTCAGTGCACCGACCTCAAGCATCCGTAGTGGTTGGCCACGTTTTTTTAATTCCGACACAGGAAGCCAGTCGAGCAGAACTTTTGATGTATCTCCCCCACGGTCTCGACTCTGCCCCTGTAAGCTCGCCTTTTGATATTGATCTATCCCTCCTAGCTTGGCAATTTCCGCGGTGATGTGCGCTTCCGCAATCTTGTCACCTTTGGCCACGGCCTGACGTCGCTGTTTGTCTAATTGATGGTGGGTGTTGATAAGGGTTCGGCTGGTTTTTCGGGACATGGACCGGGACGATTTAACGATTGGCGGCCGACTGCTGGAGAGGCTCTTTGGCCTCGGCGGTTTTCTCGAAACCATTATAGTAAAGACGAGATATGCAACACAATACCGTGCTCAGTACTTCGACCCTACCTGCAGGTCAGTACGCAATCTGGGACTGAAACTGGCGACTGCTTACTATATTGACATCATGGCTAGAAAATACACCAGGTTAACTAGTGAGCCACACCGGCCGGGCATTGTCTGGAAAGTTCTCGGAACCACATTAAAACAAATTTACCGTACACCTGCGATTTCCCCATCCAGAAACATTTCTCCCAGGAAAAAAAATAGCTTACATAACACGTTGTGGTTGGAAACAGTACATCACGTGACATTATGGGACCAGGCTTTAACGAATCATAACTCTCCGTTTCTGCAGCCCTAATCGCAAATCCACAGAACTAAATTGCTATCTTGTGTGCTTCAATTTCTTTTGCCTTGATTTTTGCAACCCACGCCCAACCACATCTTCCAAACAGCACATCCACGACTTGTGCCCACGACAATCGACACAATGGCCGGAAAGGACGCTAAGAAAGGTACGGGATGAGTTCTTCTCCCTGAACGCGAGGTTCGCTGCACGCAAAAATACGGACGGACGCACACGATCGTCGAAACGAGGATGGAAATTTTCTCGGTGTCGCATATCGTCTTCATCTTCTTCCGCATCATGCAGCAGCAGATTTTGCGAGTTCTGAAAAAGAGCGATTGCTGATGCATTGTCTTTTATATAGCCACCAAGGGAACCAAGCAGGCCAAGGCTGCTGCCAAGGCTGCTCTCAAGGGCGTAAGTTGCAATGCCGTGATTTATTCAATCACCTCCCAGGCTAAACATGATGTTCTCTCGCAGTCCAACTCCCACAAGAAGACCAAGGTCCGCTACAGCACCTCCTTCCACCTCCCTAAGACCCTGGTTCTCGCCCGCCAGCCCAAGTACCCTCGCAAGTCGATCCCTCACCTCCCCCGTCTCGATGAGCACAAGGTCGTCCTCCACCCTCTCAACACTGAGAGCGCCATGAAGAAGATGGAGGAGAACAACACCCTTGTCTTCATCGTCGATGTCAAGGCCAACAAGGCCCAGATCAAGATTGCTCTCAAGAAGCTCTACGACATCGACTGCGTCAAGATTAACACCCTCATCCGGTATGTAGTCTGCTAGTTCATGGAGCATGGTTGGACGCGATAAAGTACAAGACGCTGACTCTCACTAGCCCTGATGGTTCCAAGAAGGCCTACGCTCGCCTCACCCCTGATGTCGATGCTCTCGACATTGCCGCCAACAAGCTTTCCCTGGTTTAAGCGTGCTTGGGCTGTGGTTTGGCGTGTCTTTGGGTTGGTTTTGTCTGCTGAAAAAAATGCACGGCATTGGGCATAGGAAAAAAGGCGCATTAAAGAGCTTATGGTTTAGAGTGCAAAATGATCATGAATTCAAGACCGCCCAGCCACTAAGACTCTTCGTCCTTTGATTGAAACAAGTAAAGCTGATGTGGGAATGACGGCGCACCACCAGTTTCCGTCGGCGTGCCTTTAAGTGAAATTCCGTTTGCATATTCCAGATGACCAATGCCGTAGTAATGTACACTTGACCGTCCCAGCGCTTTGCGGCCAACTTCGTAGAGTCGACGAAATATTCTTTCCATGCTGTAGCGAGCACAGCTTGTCTATTTCATTTTACCCTCCATACTGTCCCCTATCTAATAACTGTACAAAATTTTCCTACCCCTCCATATCGTGTCGGGTATATTGCCACATAAACCCCTTCGGCCCCTTGAGTCGTTAAAGGGTGGCTCGGTGGTTGTGTTTGGATGCCAACATGGCCTAAGAGCGCATGCTGTTAAGATGCTTCATGGTGAGAAAGTTCATGTCGAGGAAGCGGTCGACGCAGTTGGCCAGGCAGCCCTCCTCGGCCTTGTCAAGCTTGGAGTTCTTGATGCTGCCGGTGACGCACTTAGTCCAGCAGATCTGGGTAAGACTGTGCGTTTCTAGAGAGCAGCGGCAAAAGTCAGCATGTGCCCTGTTTACGATGCTCGATTGGCAAAAGTGATCCTGAAGCCGATCGGAAGGTCAAATGGGCAGGACGTACGGGCCTGGATTTGGGAGCGCTGCTGCTCATTGGCAAGGAATTGACGGAGCTCAGTCTTATCCTTGTCGTTGAGCTTCTCGAGATCGGCATTCTCGAGGGAGAGACTGGAAGAGCTCATTATTGCGGCGGTGGAGTGGGTGCGAAAACTGGTTGGGTTCGGGCTTGATCTGCTGGGAGTTTTGCGCTGTCAAGATTTTAGATCTGGAGTTGAGTGGTCACGAAGAGTGGTCTTGGTCATTAGCCAATGGGAAGGCGAGAGGAGAATGGTAAGTGGTCCCCACAGAGTCTTGATAAGCAACAACCATCGTTACTGGCTTTTATTCTCTGAACCACGGTTGACCCATTCTGGCTACATCAATCCAGTCTCGTATTTGAATTTCGCTTTATAATTATGTCGTCGTGGATCGCACTCATCAAAATGGCGTTTGTACGCCAACATCAATTTTCCCTCGATACGGTAATTGGATGAGGCAATAACTTGGTCCAGTTACCGCAAAGCATATCGATTTTGGAGTGATTTCAATACAAAGGGTTGCAGTAAATATAATGTGAACTTGTTCGCAGAGGTCAGTTGCAGCGGTGCCTGATTCTCGATTTTCGACACTGTCCAAGTGTTGTAAATTGGAACTTGGCCTATTATAACACTTGCTTAATTAACATCTCTAAAATAGTGACTTCTTATCATGTAAGTTCTCCCGCATAGCATACAATGACTATAATGAGAATAAGAGCGAGAGGTGAGTGTTCCTTGGACGTTGGGTGAACTGCTACCAACGCTACGCAGTCGCCAGAGAGCCCCAAGTATTAGACAAAGATTGCTAGAAAGCACAACGCAACAATTAATGATACTAGAAAAACATGTGTGAAATCCCGAAATTGAATTATATAAAACCCAGCCGTCACCGAAGAATAGGAAGAGGTTACAGTCCGACAACAACCTGATTGCTTGTAAAGTAAGTATACTTGAGTTACTCAGCGAAAGGTGGCTATTCAAGTCAAGCAAATCCTACGTATGACACCATCATCGCTCTTAGACGCGAACCAAGCAACTATATGTGAATCAAGCCTGACATTGTCTATTGCGAAGCGCTATGACAGACACCACCGCCCAACAAACAAGCCACTATGTACATGTCCTAGCCGGACACAGAATATGTCCAGCATAGGATATACCCCGGTCTATGCACTGGGGACTGTGGCATCAATAAGAAACAGGTCCTGTCCGCTGAGAGGACAGCATTGGTCTACGAGCACCATAATGACGGCGAACCCAAGAGTGCCTTTTAGATCCAGCGCATACGGCGCGCAATGCCCAAAATCAAGGCGCACATGACAGCCATGAAACCAACGATGCCAAAGAACGGCCCAAGATTTTTGGTATCCTTGAATGGGACAGCCACGTTCATTCCGAACAGACCACTGACCAAGTTGAGCGGAACCAGAACCGAGGCCAAGAAGGTAATCTTGCTAAGGACTTGGTTCGTCTCAGTTCCCTGTGAGATGCTGTTGATGGAAAGCGTCGCCAGGTAATTGCTGTGTGAACGGGACAGGATTTTTTCAAAGTGACCCAAGTTGGTAGCCATCGTCACGACGTGATCCTGAATGTCGCCCAAGTACAAACCAATGTCCATACGCGGCGTCACCTTGTAGTTTTCGTTGCAACGCTTCGTGAAACCCCGGAGGATATCGGCCTTGCCACCCAACAGCCGAAGCAGAGCCATGCAGTTCTTGCGTACTCGGCCAATAGATCGCAGGAACGAGTTGGAGTCATCCTCGCGCATGACAAACACCTCGTCCTCAATAGCATCTGCTTCCAGCTCGATCTGTCGAATAGGTGGGCCAAAGGAATCGACAATATCGTCACTTCAGACTCGGTCAGTATAATATTATGGCATGCGATGATGAATGGGCGTCAGGTGAGTCTTACATCAAAGCATAGCAAATCCAGTCGCTACTCAGCGAGACATAGTCCTTCAGGGCGGTGATTCTCTTACGAACTTGCGTTGCGTGAGAGTTGGGCGCAAAACTGAAGCTGAGCGTGCCTTCTCGGAACACAATCACGTAGATGTTGAATGGCTCATACTCAATGCCATCTTGTTCTTGTACAACATGGAAGGAGCGGAAACAGGTAAAATAGTATGCCGGAAAGAGCTCGATCTTCTCTCGGGCCTCCTGGGTGACGATATCTTCGATTGTCAGAGGATGGATACCAAAGGCCTTGCAGATCGCCTGCACCTCCTCTCTGGTGGCCGAGGTAATGTTGAGCCACCAAACGCCATCTTCCTCATCTTCGGGGAGTTCAAAGAGCCCGCGGATGTCCTCGCCTGGGAGAACGAGATCTCCAAGCTCGGGTGCATGAATGGTCGATTCCCATGCCGACGAGAAGAAACTGAAGCGGTTGCTGTCCATCGGAGGAGCTTGAGACTTTGCCTGTGCTTTTTCCGGGGTTGGCTCGGTGGTTTTCTCTCGAGTCATAGAATCTTCTGATGGCATATCCAATATATCACCATCAAGAGTTGCGAGTTGGGTAGGTCGAGAATCGGCGTCTTGCCCCCGCAAATCTTCGAAACTTTGCGTTCCCGGTTGCTGATGGCTCGGAATGCGTGTTGCCTGCTCCTGAATAAATTCTTCAAGGTATTCAAAATCGATATACAACTGGTCTTTTTGGTGGACCGGTTTGGGAGGGAAGCAGACATCCTCCTCGGCAGTCTTGTTGGTGACATAGCTAGCCGCATCATCCTGAATAGTACGAGGTTTACTACGATAGCTGCGCTTGCTTGAAATGGACATCGCACGACCCAAGTGATCTTCGAGGTCCGGTCGAGGCTCTGAAAAGGACATGTCGCGCTCACGGCGACGAGCTTCAGCAAAGGCCTTGACCGAGTTAGGAGGTGAAATTGACCTCCCATCCGAAGAGTCCACCGTCATACGGCGACTGCGGTGGACCGTTGGAGAAATCTCTCCAGCGTCTTCGTCAATGACGGCTTCCTCGAAATCGCGGACTCTGATCGCGGGGGTGTTCGGGTCGTTGTCCATCAGTCGAGAACCGTACAAACTATCAAAAGTTCCGCGACGAGGGCGCTCATGTCTTTGAGCAGACACCGATTGGTGCCGATGGTCGTCAAGCTCAGGCATTGGCGTAGTATAGGGGGGAACCCCGGTGTTGTCGTCGTGGTCAGACATTGCAGATGGTCAGGAAGCAAGCTGGATCGATTGTATTGAATGACGTCGATGATTTTGGCGGCGGAAAGGAGGGCGATGGGAGGGGTAGATTTGGAGGGAAAATGGTTCACAGTCCCATACTTTGTGGTTCAATGGCTTCGTCGTCGTTCGAAATCGGAGATAGGCGTCGCGCCCGGCGCGGCTGGAGCGCGCCGAGTCTTGAATTTAATCAAACCGCGAGCGACAATCCGGCGGACGTCGCCAGATACGTTATAATCGGTTGATGAGGAAGGCGAAAGACAAAAGTAAGCAGTGTATCAAGGAGACCACAGACCAGTTATGGGGGTTTCTTATTGACTCCGCTGTAGACCCAGAAACCAGGACCCAAAGGCGAAGAAGAAGAATAACCTAAAGGGGCGAATTGAGCCAACTTGAAAGCTTTACGGCCAGTTGAGGCCAGACGCCGGCTATTGAGGACTTTGAACGGTGTAGGATGCGCGGGTCAGCAGAATGTTGACAGTGTCGGCGGCGTGGCAAAGGGTCTGTAAGGAAGAGATTGAAGCTGTTTGCAGGCCAAAATTGCTGGGCATCGGTCTTGGAAATTGGATCGGGCCGTGATACTATGTTGTTGAGGCCTGAAGACGAAAATAGGGATCGGGGCCAAGGCGTTGTCTTCGTGGCTGCTAGGGGCTCGTATGACGAACAGGGTCAAGGGCCAAAATTTGATGCTAGAACGACACAAAGGACGTGGGAAAAGGGGGAGGGCAGTAGCCGAGCCCTTTATTTCTTATTCGCCAAGAAAAGGGCAAGCGACGAAAAAGAAAGGATTTTGTAAGGCAGAAAGAATTTGCAGATTGTGGCGAGCGCGACAAAATCAAAGAGGGCAAAGAAGTAGAAAACTAAGATGGGCTGGATGGAGTGCAGATAAGAGCAGCTGCGAAAAGCCCTCCCAAACGAAAGGAACGGGCAAAAAATTGTGCAGCGACCAGACCGGGCCTAGCATGAGAACGATGTCAGAAGCCAGCAAATGCGACCAATGACATCTATGAAATGTCGGGAAGAGCATGACGGTGAGCCACCGCCACCTGCCGCACAGGGTCACAAGCAAGGGAGAGCCGCATGCCTAGATCGCATTCTGGTATGTGCGTTTCAGGTGCGCCACGACGCCACAAGCTGGTTACCGGATATCTTGATCCATTTGAGAACATTATTGGGGCACTTCTTCGGCTTTGAGTTTTGAGCGCCACAGAATGAGTGAAAATTTGTTCGCTCAAGCACCAACAGCCATGGGGGTACTGGCCACAGAAGCAGAGTCGCCTGGCACCAGCTTCAACTGGCCAACGAGATGGAAGCTCGCGTAAACCAGGACCTAATAGACATACTGCTCGAGTCCCACATCCGATCCGAGCATCCGCCTGCTGCGACCATATTACTGTCATGATTCCTCTTTAGTCACAGACCGAGCCATTTGCTGACAACAGTTAAAGTACGAGGGAAATTTTGCTCCATGGTCATGCATTCTAGTGCCGAGGCCCGGGAAATACTCACCTGATGGCATCACTCCTTTCCGTACTGCCACTATTCTTAGCCCTTTACTAGGACCTACACGTCATCCACATCGCTGAACTATTAGCACATGTCTCAATGGCCAGCACTTGGCCAGGAATAAACTTGATCGTTTGCGGGCCTAGACTTTTTAATTGGCGTCACCTCCCTTCCCTTGTCAAGGAACGCCTATCATGTCGAAGCTGACTCCATAAGCGGTCTAGCCCGATCAGGATAACGTAATGTGGGTCTTTTATCGTCCATTCGACCAACGAGGTAGCACTCCCTTGGATGGACACCTCGTCTGTATTCAGGTGAATGCGATACGCAACGTAGCTCATCTATGAGCACCGACTGTGGCGATATTACACATCAACAGACAACTACGCTCTCCTCTAGCAGTCCTATCCGCCACGACCCGATCGCAGCTCTATAGCAAGCCATCTCTTCAGACTCGCCGGGTCCATCCTCCTTTAGCATGGCGGACATTCTCGACCAAATACGCGACATTGTCGACGGTCAGATCGTAACGCTACCTTTCCCAGTATACCCTGTACATCTATAATTACCAGAACTAACTACTCTGATACAGGACTTCGAAGGCCAGAAGCTTTCCGAGCTACTTGCTAATCTCCTTCTTATCGTCTCCGGAGTACGATCCCATACACAATGGCGTTGGCTGGCCTCGCGTGCTAACTTTGCCAAACAGGCCCTCTCTTTCATCATCGGTTACATCCTTCAGGATATCAAACTTGCCGTATACGTGGGACTAGGAGGGACAGCCTTGACTTTCTTGGCAGTGGTGCCACAATGGCCCATTTACAATAAAAACCCAGTCAAATGGTTGCCAGCGGGGTACGCGGCGGATTTGGCAGCAAGGAAGTCATTTGAATAAATACACCCACCGCATGTTTCGGGGTGGACGGAGATAAATAGTCGTGTGTACTTCAAATGCAGCCCGTGGCGGCCACAGGGGGGTTTCCATCCTTCCGGCAGTTTTCTTGCGTATATCATATCCGTGCCTCCTAATTCATCGTCCGTACTTCTGAAACTCCCAGTCCCTGTTGTCCAAGGGACAGACCGATCTAGCCTTGAGCCATCGTGAAATGCAATGGAAGTGGAAAGCATGCTTAACCGTCGTTAGCTTTGCGTTGACTGGTAGGTGTGTTCAGCTCGACTCACGTTACAAATACCCCAGGCAACAGTGCACTCTTCGCTGGTGGCCGAGGCCTGGTTTGCCTGGCATTCAATGCCTTGAGTCACAGGTGTCAGACGCGTTCCTTCTCTAGAGGCGGTGTTGAGAGTACTCACACAGATCCATGATGTGATTTCTGCAGATAGCACAGTTATCCACAACAATATCCCAGGCCCAAAGAGCTACGGCATTCCACTGCGCATGTCTTGTCAACACGAGTGTCTCGCAGGCTGGATGTGATACCTGACTATACCTTTTTCACCTCAAACTTCTTCTTCCCCTCGACGCCCTTTCCGTTGGCACCGTCGGCCTTCTTAGCGACGGGTGCATCGCTCATCTCAACATCCGCCATCGTGTGTGCAAATGAGGGCGGTGGTTCTAGCGGGGCTCGGGTGGAATTAAGAATCGTCGATTACTGGCCGAGGATGGGGGTTCGAGGTTCCCAAAATATTCGTCGGGTGCAAAGTATGTATCTGTCGACTTGCGGTGGGAGGGAAATATGTCTTGGTTTAGAAGTGTTGGAGATGAAGTGCTGATGAGGCTGATGTCTTTGGATTGTGACCAAGGAATCGAGTGGAGCGCGATGGTGGTCGATGTGTGTGCCTAGAGCTCGGAAAACTGGGGCACTCTAGCTTTCCAGCTGGCCAACCTTAGTAGCAGCCTGTAGGTGTTGGTCGTCAGACTGGGCTACCTTGATGAGGTCGGGTAAAACTGGTAGGTAAGCAAGCTCTTGCCACCAAAATGTTTGAAGCGGGTAAACAAGAACAATGGAGAAAAAAATGTGATGTCTTTTGGCAGCTCCATGAATATATCTGTTCTTCGAGAGATAAACACTTCCTTCCTCATAGCATGGGGTAAATCAAGTCAACGAAGAGCAGCACCAGCCTGACCATCCAGAGTGGAGGGTCCCCCCAGGCGGCATCGCCAGTGAACGGGCCCCTCTATTCTATGATCATACACGGCCAGACCCGTCAGCGAAACGCTGGCTCGTTATTGTTATCGATATTGAGCTGGGCGGCCCCTAGGTCAGGAGATGAAACGCTGGAAACACCAGTGTTAGGCTTCCTCAGCGCCGGTCATCCCATGTCTAGACTACTTAGGCGTCATATTTACTATTGCTAGCTGTAGTAAAAATGAGGGGTGCGCCCTCGACGCACCAACTGTCGGTCGAATAAAAAGACCATACAGTGACTCTCGGATGAGGCGTAGAGGCCCACCGAGTCGAGCCAACCCTGTGATGAAGCCCAGGATGGTTGGCACGCCCCTTGCGCACGGAGAAGGTGGGGTTATGGTCGCGGCCTTACGGGCTGTCCGAGGGCTGTATGAATATTTGTTTTTGTCAAGAGTCACAAGACTTGATGAAGCAGCATATACCAGCGACCCGTCCAAAGATGTGATGCCACACGAGAGTGAACCACCAACCCAATGAACAGGCAAAGACAATACCATTCACTGGATTCCACGGCGGAAATTGGGATGCACATTCTATTCAAAATATGCCTGTAGGGTAAGGTAGATTTGCACCCAAACACACTAAGTCTGTACTTTCTCCAATGCGTCCAAGTGTAAGGCAACCCTTCGGTCCCGCCGCCGCCGTGAGTCCGCCCTGCTGAGCTGTTGGACGGAGCACAGCGCCTCGCCGTTGCGGTGCGCACAGCGGCGAATGTGTGCAGATCTATCCTTTGACCCTTAGTACCCGCCTGAGGCGCACTGCAACCCCTGTAACTGCAGTTGGCCATGGCCTAGCCCACGCATTCTCTCTCCAGTAGCCGATCAGCGCTCAGCGCGCCGAGCCCATGCAGCGTCAGCACCCAGTCATCGTCATAGTATATTCCTTCCACCCTCTCCGCCCACTTCTTCCTTCCTTTCCTCTCTCCTCTCTATCAATCTACATGCCACTCCATCATGATCATACCAAGTCACCCGCCTTTTAGACTTGATACTTTTTTCCCATTCGCCTTTCTTTCCTCGTCGTCATCCACATTCGATTCGACCTTACGATTCTTAGCCTAACTCGTCATTGACTTTGTCGCAACGCAACATCCCTTCCATTCCCAACCTCTCGGACCTCATTAAACCCCTACTACCATCGCTTTTCGACCCCTCCGCTTATTTTGGCCTTGTACGCTCGACACCATGAGTGAAACCCCTTCTCAGCCGTCTACCACTCCCGCCCGCCGCCGCCATGGCCGTGGTAACGGTCGCGCGGCGGCCCAAAAGGCTTATGCCTCCGAAAATGATGCCGCAAATGTCGATTTCACTCGCTACGACCGCACGCCGCGAACACCCCAAAAGCCAGGTCTTGACTCTCCCGCTCACCACTCCAACAACAACCACAACTCCAAACAGCGATCTCGCAACAAACCCAAATCGTCCAAGAACATCCCAACATCTCCCGAGTCAGGTCGTGCAGGTCGCCACACCCCACCCCATCAGTCTTCGTCGATGAGGTCCATCCCAGCTCCAGCCTTTGCTGGTGCAACTTTTCACGCCTCTCCTGCCCCCTCGGCACTGCCTCTTCCAAGTTTCATCTCAAAGGCCCACGTCGATTCTCCTAGCGTCGAGCCCACTCGCGAAATTTTGCAAGAGCCTTCTCCACCAACCGATAATGAGGCTCCTACGCCCTCTCGACAATCATCGGCCCCCATAGTCAACGAATCTCCTCTTGATTTCATGTTCCGAGCTCATCGCCAGGAGCAGGAGCGTCATCGCTTCGGTAGCCCTGCAAGTCTTGGTCCTTCTGCTTTTAATGAATCTCCCGCGGTCCAGTCGCCCTTTGAACACAGTAGCGTGCCTAAGCCTTCTCCTCTTTCTCAGTCCGCTCGTTCACAGCCGAGATTTCAGCCCGGTATTGAGAGCTCTGAGTTGGATGGAACTCCTGGTCGTCCAATGGGGCCTGCATTTTCTACACCTTACCAAGAGCGCATCAAGGCTGCACGGTCCGGTACCACTCGATCTCCCCAGGCCCAACAGCTTCCGCGACAGTCCTCCGCCCCAGAACCGGGTGAGGATCCCGCTGAAGCCCTCAAGAGGTTTTTGTTTAGCGGCCCTTCTGCATCTACATCTAACTCGAACTTTGCTCCCTCCAATGTATTTTCTTCCCCGAGACCTCAGACGCATGTTGATACCAACAATATGCCCCATATGCAAGGCTCAAATGGCGCCTATGACGGGCGATCCAACAATCTTCAAGCAATGGAAGATGATCTTCGACGAATTCTCAAGTTAGATCTAACATCTGGGCCTTCGAATGCCCAGCGGCGTCTTTTTTCTTAGACCATTTGACTCGGGCGTTTCGTGTTACATGGGGTTTCGTCGTTTTTTCACCGATATCTCTACTTCGTTTACCAGAACTGTTCTGATGGCGATATGAATGAAACGCGATCTTGACGGTGGTGAATTGGTCGTCCTTTGGGGGGCGGGTCTGGATTGGCGGGCGTTTTACGGGTCATGCGTATCGGATATTTCGTGGATCAAGGATTGATCCAAATTATAGGACCACTGGAGAGTCATCTTTTTTCTTGTCACCGGCGGGTTGTGAGTCCGGAGTGGGTTGGACATGGATATAACTTGATGTGCGGCTGTATCAAAGACGTACATCTGCTTTTGGGCTGGTTTTTTGATGATACCCAAGGGTTCTATTCGATACGGGTATTGGCCGAGCGCTGATAGAGATATGCTTTGCCAGTATCATATGGCATTATCATCACATCCATGTATTTGCCAACAATATCAATATACAGTGCTATGACTTGTAATATCCTGTTTGATCCATGACCAGTACCTTTGCTGCCAGACTTGTAATGGTTTGGGGGTTAGAAACCTCCGACGTTCAGATTGCACACCATGCAATTCTCTGATGACGTGCGTATGCAACTATTTTGTCTTTTGCCTCCGTTTCTCTTCCCGAGAAAAGATAATCCCATGGGAAAGCGCCAGGTATTTGGAGAAGAAGTGCTGGGCAAAGTCATCAAACTTGTCATAGTCAGCCCCTAAGTGATATGCTGCCGCAATTCCACTGACACATGCCGATTCATGCATGTTCTGGTGTCTTGATTAGCTAGTTGGGCGGATGTAAGAATGCTTGATTTCTTACCACAAGCGTCCATGACCCAGCAAACCAGGTGCTGTTCCTTCCATGAAGGAACATCATCCCGGGGACGACTCGCAAGTAGTGCTGCCAGCGGTGACCCAACTGATGCCACCAGTTTTTCTTAATGATCTTCTTTTTGCTGATATCTTCAATGGTCCAAAGATCTCTTTGCTCTTTGTTAAGAAATATGGTCTGGTAGACGGGCTCAAATTTGCCACTGGAGTCGAAGTTCGCCCGTTTCAATTGATGTTGGTAGTTACTGCAGTTAAATGACATTTCAATTAGATGTGGATCCTGCTGGTATGTGTACGTGTAATACATCGGCTGAAAACCTATTGAGCTGCCCTGTTGGTTGGAAAAGGCGATCTGGCTCTTTTGATCATCTGTCTTGGGTTCTGCACAAAGCTCTGGCTTGAAATGGGTTTCGTAGTGTTCCTCAAAATACTTCGTATCTGTATGAGTGATGGTAACGTCATCATAAAATGTAGCACCCCCGAGGATTAGCTTTTCTCTCCAAGTTGCAGTTTCGCCTAAGATACGGAGAGCATCATCCGCCAGAACACAAAGGACCATTGCATCAAACTCCTCATCAGTTGAATGACCATTGGTATTGTTTTTGATGCGAAGTTTGACACCGTTGCTAGATCTACGCAACACATTGTGTACTTCTGTATTGATTCTGATATACACGCCCTTTTGCTTTAGGTCATCTTGCCATTTCTGATAGAAGAGATGAAGATGGTCAAAGGTTACCATAGCGGGAAGATTTGGTAACAGTGTCCTTGAATCATAATCCCAGAGTTTCATGTTGGGGTCGTCGAAGAGGCGCTCAACAATAGCTGAAGGGACGTTGGCTGTCTGATTTCCTGTCCCTAGAAAGAGAGCGATGAGTGGGTAAACCATTTTGTCGCCAAACTCCTTGCTGAAGAAGAAGACGCGTAACATGATGCGAATAGGGACGAGACCCATTATAGGCATCGTCCATTTTATAAACTTGAGAAAGTAACCAAACTTTTTAATGTCAGAGGTGAACTGAGAGACAAGCTTGCTTGGGAAGCAATTGGTCCAAAACCCATCTTCCCCTTTGCCAAACGAGACTTGGAGTTGAACATCCCGCGGCTCGTGACCGTACTGTTTGAAGAAGTTGAATGTGTGTTTGAACATCTGCAAATGCATTTAGAAAAGGCTTCTGACATAGATGCGGAGAGCAACTTGCGGGTGACCCTCCTTGTACACCGTTGTTCATCCACGAAGCGCCGAACCTCTGCTCATCCAGGGAAATTGAAGTGGCCTGACCACCGACGACGTCGCATTTCTCAAGCACAGTGACCTTGAAATTATTAGGGTGGTTTGCAAGAGTGGCAGCACAAGACTGGAGAGATGTTAGTTATGGGCGCTGTCTCGGAGGTGGCCGGAAAGAATCAATTGATACCATGCCTGCGGCACCAGCACCGACTACGACGATGTGATTCCTTTTGCTTGTAGTTGAAGGCATTGTTATGTTTCCTTGATGAACTAACGTGGTGATCACACAGAGACTGATGATGATGATGGAGGATTGGAGATATGGGAAAAGGCCGGCTTTGCCTGGAAATGATACATCAGAACTTCGTGAACGTCATTGATGTTCGCTTACTGGTGCGACTGAGACATGGCGCAGCTAGTCATGCACACGAAAATTATAACCTAGGAAAGCATCGTGTATGCTATATTTCCTTAAAAACCAAAAGAGAAAAAAAAAAAAAAAGAAAAATAGACGTATAAATAAATGCATTATTCATCAAGTGAACAATATCGTATATTTTCTTCTGTCCTATCATCTCCCCGACATTCGACTTGCAAGCCTTCTAGCATGACGCGGGTGCACGTGATCCCGTGTCACTAGATTCGGCTGCCTGCAGGGGTGAGGTGAAAGACAAACACGATATCTTGCATGTGAGTTGGCACCAACATCGCCATTGACTTTTTGAATGCATCGCACCGCCCAAAGCTTTGCACAACCCCCTCAAACGATTTTCTCGCAGTAAAAGAACCACCATGACCGGGGACTACGTGGACCTTACGGAACAGGAGAGTGATATGGACGAGGATCAAGCGCTCCGGTATGCCATTGCTCTCTCTCTCCAAGACCAGGAGGCACAAGACCGGCCTGCGGACCAGAAACAGCCCACAACGTCATCAAGCAGACCTAAAGAGTCCAGCTACAGTGGGGCAACATCTGGCCTGCTAGGACTGGATCGCAAACAAATGGAAGAGGAAAGGTTGCAGAGACTAGCCAAGCGGCGTCGAACTACCCTCTCGGATGACGACGTCGCTGAGGTACCGCCTTCAAAACGCAAGGCGCCATCCGAACCACCTAGGCCCCCTAGTCTCCCACCATTTGCGAGTGGAGTTGTCAAGAGGACGTGGGCCTTTGGGTACCCGAGAACATCAGAGGACATCAAGATTGAGGAAGTTCTGCAGAAGGACAAGCTCATGCTTGCCGTGTTGAGCTCTTATCAGTGGGACGATGAGTGGATTATATCCAAGGTGGACTTGCGAAAGACAAAGTTGCTGCTGTTGGCATTTGCCGCTGATGAAGCCCAGGTAGGCTCGCTCTACTGGCCGAGTGACGGACTAATTCAGAAGCTGATATGCAAGTTGATGCAGAGGACAGCCATGCGATCTAACGCGCCCCCTGGAATCAAGTTTTGCTTTCCCGCTATGAATGGACCTGGGTCGATGCATTCCAAACTACAGCTGCTAAAGTATGCTGACTACCTCCGGGTGGTGGTACCCACTGGTAACTTGGTGCCCTACGACTGGGGCGAAACGGGGGTAATGGAGAATGTCAGTCGCTTGTCGAGATGGCGGCGCTTGTAGGCGCTTGCGATGGATGGTCTACTAACCGAATCACAGATGGTCTTCCTGATCGATCTGCCTCGACTTGCCAACTCTGTTCAACATCAGCCAACCGCTTTTAGCACCGAGCTCGGCCGATTTCTGAGTGGGAGCGGTGTTGATGAGGCGATGGTCAGCAGCCTAACCAATTATGATTTCTCTCGGACTGAGCATCTCCGGTTTGTCTACAGCATGTATGACTATTCCACACGCCTGTTGGTCTATAGCATGTACTGATGTTCCCCAGTCCCGGCAGTCATACTGAGGATTGGAAGCGAATAGGTTTGTGACATGATTTGTATGTTGCGCGACTGGAACTGACGAGTTTACTACGTAGGATATTGTGGACTTGGTGCCAGTGTGGCTTCACTTGGGCTGGCGACTAGTGAGCCTGTCGAGGTGGATTTAGTGGTAAGTGCCGTGTGCTACACGAACTCGGAAAAAAAAAAAAAATCCCCAAGTCACTAACTCGAAGGATCAGTGTGCATCTCTTGGGGCCATCAACTACAGCTTGGTTGGTGCCATTTACAATGCTTGTCGAGGTAAATTCCCCACTCGTTTGGGACGAATGATTGATCTAGGCTCATCCAAAAGAATAAAACATGGCCTGACGCGGTTGCAGGTGATGATGGTATGACCGAATATAACTCTAGGCTGAGCCGAGCGACCACGGCCAAAGCGCCCACTGCGGCACGACAGCTCAAGGACCATTTTAGAATCTACTTTCCTTCAGAGGAGACGGTCGCACAGAGCAGGGGAGGGCGAATGGTGCGTTACAAACTGTCTGCTAAGTGAGGAGCGATGGGCGAGTACGCTAACAGAAGAAACGCACTGCAGGCAGCGGGCACCATCTGTGTCCAGGCGAAGTGGTGGCGCGCGCCAACTTTCCCCACCGAACTGATCCACGATTGTGTGAACACTCGTGATAAATTGTTAATGCATAGCAAGATGATTTTTGTCCGCAAAAGTGTAAGCCGCGGGCCCCGGGGAAAAGCCAAGTCGGAATCGGTGGGGGATGGTGCAGGAGCCGAAACGGCAATCTCATCGCCGGGTTGGGCATACATTGGCAGTGCAAATCTGTCAGAGAGCGCATGGTGAGACACCGGGACGCCGGGCTGCCCGACAATTGAATTATAGCATGTCACTGACCGGAATTTGAACGAGAGCAGGGGCCGCTTAGTCATCCAACGAGGAACGGGAAAGCCTAAGATGAACTGTCGTAACTGGGAGTGCGGCGTAGTGATGCGAGTTCCCGAGGACAGCAAGTGCCAGGTCCAAGCGGGAGCGGGGGCTATGTGCATCAGGGACAACTGTGGCAGGGCGACGGAAAGCGGAGGCATGGAAATGTTCAGAGGCGCAATTCCTGTTCCCATGCGATTTCCCGGACGGAGATATCGAGATACCGAGGAGCCCTGGTTCTATGACCAGGCATGAGAGTGTGCAGACCATCTCGATTGTGGCGATGCCAAGATGGGGGGAGAGCCGGAAACCTAATCTACGTACCTACAGTAGTTGGTACCTTTCGTACCGAGTGAGCGTGGGGAAAAAAAATAATATGACCAAAGCTGGGCTAGGAGCCAAGGCTTGACGACCCAACGCAAAGGGATCCGATCGTCGCCAATGAGGACCCAGGGACTGGCCTGAACAAGACAAAGCAACGAGGCTCACAGTGTGGGGAAGGGCAATTATCAAGCGGCGGCGGGCAGCCGAGAGACAAAGCCGGTAGCGGTTTGTGATCCCGAACGGCGCGGCTTCGAAGGACCCTGGCTTTCTGGAGTCAGCTGGTGTCAATCAAACCATTAATACACACTCGCCCGTTCATGCAACCAAGACATTATTTTCTGGCAGGCAAATTTTGCCCAGTGCATTCCAAATTTCACATTACGAAGGGTATAGAATGGGAACAGGGGCATTAAGGGGACACCCACGGCCGGCAGGGCTCCAACCAGGCTGTCGAGGACGAATGTTGCACCGCCTGAGGCAAGGACATTTTCTTCAATGCCGTGGCATCGCGGACGCAGGTGTCGGCGGGACGCACGCACCGCATCTCTCGCGCTCTCCGGACAAGCCTAGTCGGCGACGGAAGAAGTGGACGGCAGTGATGGGGTTGTCATCACATGCAGGCGGCGTACATCCAGACCTCCAGACCCCAAGGTTAATGCCGGCCCTAGGCTGCATGCACATTGACGAGATGTCTTGTCTGTTGTACTGTGCCTCGTCGATGAATGCCTCAGATAGGCTTGTGTCAATTGACTCTGGCGGATCACGGAGGGGGAGGGGGAGCCAGGGCTGCAATGGGGCAGGTCAGCGAAGCGAGAGGGGCCCTAACCCGAGATGGCGTTGCCGTCGGGCGCCTCAAGAGGGGCGATGGCGTGCCTCGTTGGAATGTGGCGCTGTGCGACAGGCGTCTCTGCGACCTCTCCTCCCCCAAGGGACCGTCTCTACGACCAGGGGTGTGTTGGTATGAGGGAGTGTGTGGGAGGTGCAGGACCAGGAGGGCCAAAGCCGCAAACAGATGAGGTGCTGCCCCAGTAAGCCAACATGGCAAGGTCGACCCATGGGAGCGGGTTCGCGGAACGAATGGGGGGAGGGTTGTATGGCGGACTGATGGGGGATTGCGAATGTTCTGTTTGAAGGGAAGGTGACGCTAGGTGCCAAGAAGTGGTCCGGCCTAATCTCCTGGTTCCCCGTCCGAAAAGGCCCCATCGTGGCGAAGAGTGCGGGCGTTGCAGAGGACAAACAAGTCCGTGAACTGACATGAGGAGCATAATGGGCGGTTGTGAGGGGGGAGGGAGATAGAAGGCGAGGCAACGCTTAGAGAACGATGCCTCGGATGATGATTGTTATGTGGGGGGAGCTAACTAGGAAGAGGATAGAGACGGGAGGGGCATGGGCACGACGATGAGGACGAGGGATGCGAAACCGAGATGCAAGAACATCAGAGAGAACGGGTCGAAGAGGCAGAAAAGAAGAAGAAATAGACATTCATGAAGGAAGAGGAGAAAGCACCTGTTTTATGTGGCGTTGGCTAGCAGTGGGCCATCAACTCTGCAGACTCTATTTGGATGTTTACGTTTATTTACGTTTGAAGTTGACAGTCGTTGAAAGTTACAACCAAAGTTAGACTCTAGGACAGCAAAAAGAAAAGACGGAGATTCCGAGGACTTGGAGCTGGAGAAAGAGGGTGGGAACATGGAAAAGCTCGTGAAATTCCACTGGAGGAAAATGGAGACGGGAGCAATTGGGTCAACGACGTCAAAACTTCAGTCGCCGTGGCCGCCGCGACCGCCGCACGCCACAATAGTAGCCAAGACCAAAACCCTGGTCAGTGCTTGGTGGTCCGGGGTTGGACTTGGCTTGGCTTTTCTTGGGTTGGGGGCTGTGGGCAAGGGGACATGAGGGAGCGGGCATGGGGGTAGGGTTTAGGGGGCAATGCATCTTCTGGTGGGCATTTGCCATTGCATGAAGATGTGTGAGCGTGAGTGTGTGTGGGACAGAAGCGTTGCATAGAAAAAAGAAGAGACACAGAGGCAGACATGGGATGGAACACTGATGTGGGGCAGGGTCTGGCCTCGAGCTTCCCACCAGTCACGGCCAGCCAGAGGGGCTGGTGGGCGAGTGCCTGCTCAGTGTGCGCAGCACCCGTACGGCACCCACCGGCAGTCCTCCGACGCGTGCGATCGAAGGGGCTCCACTGCCGGTACGAGGAGGCTAGTTACGACACCACTTTGACGACCACCACACCCACTCGCTGCCCAGTCCAGGGTCGACCCCCCAGAACAACCAACGACGCGCTAGGCCATACCCATACCCATGGTGCCAGTACGGTGGAGCGCCGTGCCAGAGCAGCCCTGCCGCCTTGCTGGACCTGGCCATGGCACTGCCGCACGAGGCATGGCCATGTCGGAAACAGGACAAGATGCTGGCGGATAAGGGCAATCCGTATTCAGATCAAGGCAATCCGTATCGCCCCTTCTGGTGAGCTGGGCAAAGAGAGCCGACCAGGGACCCTGGGATGCTTGATTCCATTTAAACCACCCCTGGGCCCTGCAAACCGCGCGCGGGTAGCTACAGCACAGGGTCTTGATGAATGCCGGAGCAGGGTTTCCACCTCGACTTCGGCCTGGGGTCCGGTGGCCTGGACGCTCTGCTTCGGCTCTTTGCTGTGCTGCTCCGTCCCTTCTCTGCCTCTGACGCCACCGTTTGCGGCGTCGGGGCATTTATTCTGGTTTGGTGTTACCCTCTGTGGTCTTGGCTTTTTTATTTTCTGTTCTTTGACAAATCTCGCCGGTGGGATGGATGATACCCTTGTTATCCCACAATCCTCGAACGAGCGGCTTGCTGATCTTGTGTAGCCGAGCTGGGGCAGAAGGAAGGATGGATTGAGGGATTCTTCCATCACGTTCCTGCTTCGGTGACCTCGATGTCGCCGACTTCCCGCTCTACCCCCGCCATCCCCCCGTTTTGCGTCGCGAAAGGTGTATGTCATCGTAGCAGTAGGAGTGGTGGCCCTTGTTGCAAGCATCCAGTGGGTGACGAGAGCAGCATTGGCAGCCAAGCCTTGACGCAGGTCTTGTTTTCTGACTACAAGACGGGACAGCCTGCATCCGGCCGAGCCCACAATTAGCGGGCTGATGTCCCTAGGACATAGATAGCACCACTGGACTGCCTCGCTGTCTGGGCGGTGTCTTGCAACTATGGGACAGTTGCGGGTGCACGGGGATGCACTCGTCGGCCGCCGGCGCGCACGACAGCGACTTTCTCTCCAATCGGCGGTACTTGATGGGAAAAAAAGTAGGGCTTAGTTTGGATATGCCGGTCCAATGCCTATGTACAGTGTATTTTGGACTAGTTGGGTCTGGTAGGACGAAAAAAAAAACAATTACGAGGGCCATTGATTCTGTACTCTGATACTCTGTAATTTTCTCCCTCCTTTTTTATTTTATTTTTTATCGTAGTGCTTTTGCTTTGGACAGTCTCGTTGGGGCAGACATGATTCCTCATCCTGAGCACCCGGATAGCCCGCTCATCTTAGAATACAAAATAGAATGGTGGTACTGGAACAAGACCAGGGTCAAGGGCTCTGGCTCTCGCAACGGGCAATTCGGGTCTCGTCAGTTCCTCCAAGTACTTTTGTCTGATGAGAGGCGTAATGTGGAGTCGTCAATCCCCCTCCCGCGTCCCTCTGGTGGAAGTACGCCTGTGGCAACTCTCCTCCG